>VYZM01019752.1:48481-115261 GCA_013398915.1 Dromas ardeola | reverse complement strand
GAAGGGAAGGGAAGGGAAGGGAAGGGAAGGGAAGGGAAGGGAAGGGAAGGAAGACTGAAGTTGAATCTCTGAAGTAGCCCTATACCTCGAGTTCAAATACTTATTGGGAAACAAAACAAACTAGCACACTCAAACCGACAGATGATTCATTCCCAGCTCTTCCACTACCTCGTTTTACCTTTCCTGGAAACACAACCCACCCAATATTTTTTCTTCTTTCTCTCCTCCCAGAAGTCCGCTAATACTTATTCAACTGCAGACGCCTGTATCCTCCAACAACAAAAAGTGCAAAATGTATTATGGACAATTTCAAAGTCTACAGACGATGCTTGTTATTCCTAGTAGACAATAGAGAAGGTTAGCAATTAATCACTGTCTGCTGTCTGCACGTAAAAAGTGGCAATTATTGATAAATGTGTTCCCACTTCAAGCACATTACTGAGAACTGTGGCTGGTGAGAAGTCTGGACTACTACAAAACCTGAAAACATTAACTGGTCAAATAGCTTTTGAGGCCAGAGCACAAATACCGACTTCACTAATTGAAAAGATGACGTCATTGGACTGATTTATGAAAAGCACTGCTGATGTTTAGATTAGGAAAATTTACTTGAGATGGCCAAAGTAAACTTCATGGCCTTTGTTTTGGATACTTCAGTTTATGAAGCTGTCATTTAAAAGAGCCATTAGAAATAAACAGATACGTGGCAATATAACCTATTGAAGAGGTCGGGACAGCGGGAGGGAGTGGTGCTGGGATTGTTTTGTTTTTAAACCCACATACAACTGGCACAGCACTGTTTCCTCCAGGCTCCCACTCTTGTCCCCTCTCTAAAGTGAAAAGTTTCCAATACAGCTTTCTGCCTAAAATACCATTAATGTTAGCAGCATATGTTGTTTACAATATGGGTCCACTTAGTGATCCAACAACTAAAAAAGCAGAGAATATTCTATATTCCCAAGAGAAACAGGCTGAAAATATTCTCTCCAAGTCACAAATATTCCCTAGGCCACAATTCAGGTAGTTTACACAGACTTCAAGCTGTGGCTGAAATGATTTATAGTCAGACCAGTGAATTAAAATATTTGTGATGCTTGGAATTATTATTAGTTTACAGAATTTAATTACAAGTTGTTTTCTTTTCTTAGCAATTTTATTTTTGGACTATGTAATGTATTTGACATTTACTACTTTATCCTAGCTAGAAACTAGACAACAAGCATGTTTTAAGGCACTCTACCCCAAAACCTTGGAGCCTTCCTTGTTCCCTTGTGCAACAACAAAACACGTACCCTCCCATGCACTGCAAAACAGACTGCATTGAAACAGGGCCAGGAACAGAAGCAACCAAGTGGCATCCATCCCCACAAGAAAGAGCAGTAACTGATCCAACATCTGAATGCCAGACACTGGTGTGCATATATGAAAAGAGAGAATAACGCAGTGAACTCAATTTTTTTCTGCTTTTACATAGGCTTACCTGTTTACACAAACGTAAGATATTACTGTGCCAAAGCTGCTGTCCACCTGAATGGGGACTGCTATGATCTACTAGAGATGCCAGTGGATCCAAAAAAATTTATTGTGAAGGACAGACAAGGCACCAGGCTCAGCTGCTCAACACAAAGCAGGAACAAAAAAAACATTTTAAAAAATGTCTGATTGCTCACACAGAACGTGGGCTTCAGATAGAGTAACTTCTAAAGAGCATCTATAACGACTTGAAACAATTATATGAAGTTTTCGTTGAGATTGCAGCAGAAGGATAAATATTCAGAAGAATACAGGACTAAACAGAAAAGTAGTAAATACCATAGCTGCCTCGTAATAAGGGAAAGAAAAAAAAGGCGTAAGGAAATAGGGAAAGCAGCTGAACGAGGACATCTGTTTCAATCATTTCATAGGACAGCAGAAAGAGAAATTATCTAAATGCTGGTTTGGGAGCCAGAAGATCTTGCATATGGTGGGACCCAAGACCCTGTTAGTCATGGCCAGAGTAAAACTGAGATGAACTAGATGCCTGAAAAGTATCACATGATTAGATTTAACCTGGAATAATCTATAAATACTGCAATGATAAAACCAAAACAGTGCTCTGAAAATGGACAGGTTTAATTATGTTACCTACCATACCACTGGCTTTGGGAAAAGTTTCAGGTCTAGTGAACTCCCTCCCTGCCTAAAATAATTAGATACATATTGATTTTAAATGGCCCCTAATAGCTAGACAACTTGAAAATAGTAAATATGGTACAGTTTTGTATTTTCTACAATGAGCCTCCAACAGCAGCATGCAGCTGGACATTGAGCCATTGACCACAACTCTTTGAGTGCGATCATCTAGCCAGTTCCTTATCCACCCAGTGGTCTATCCGTCAAACCTATTTCTCTCCAATTTAGAGACAAGGATGTCATGCAGGACAGCGTCAAATGCTTTGCACAGGTCTAGGTAGATGATGTCAGTTGCTCTTCCCTTACCTGCCAACGCTGTAACGCTGTCGTAGAGGGCCACCAAATTTGTCAGATGTGATTTGCCTTTGGTGAAGCCATGTTGCCTGTCACCGACCACCTCCTTATTTTTCCACGTGCCTTAGCATCGTTTCCAGGAGTATCTGCTCTATGATCTTGCTGGGCACAAAGGTGAGACTGACTGGCCTGTTTTCCCCGGTCTTCGTTTTTTTCTGTTTTTAAAAATGGGGGTTACGTTTCCCTTTTTCCAGCCAGTGGGAACTTCACTGGACTCCCACGACTTCTCAAATATGATGCATAGTGGCTTAGCAACTTCATTCGCCAGTTCCCTTGGGACCCGTGGATGCATCTCATGGATTTGTGCACCCTCAGGTTCCTTAGATAGTCTTGAACCTGATCTTCTCCTACAGTGGGCAGTCCATTTTCCCTGTCCCTGCCTTTGCCTTCATACATTCTCAGTATGCACTCAATATACTGTACTCAAAGGTAGATATCATCCTAGTTTACATAACATTAGAAAAAAGGAACCAATGAAAAAATCCAAGTCATACTGGGATGCTCATGAGCACATTAAAATGGTACAATTCTCTTGATCGGCTTATCAAATTAATTTAAAGCCTTTGCCTTCCAGGTGTTGCTCTGTTTAAAGTTTGAAGTACTCTAAAAGAGTGTCACTTTTAAGGCATGCTAATGAATATGCTGTTGGTCACAAAAACATCAAATGTTTTTTGAAATTATTAAAAAAGTGTTGTTATTGTGAATTTCCAAAGACATTCACCTGTCCTTGGTAGGGTCTCTCTTCAGGCAAAAGGGAGAATGGATATTTGTGTAAGGGAAAATTTCCACCCTATTCTAAATGCAATCTAAAAGAAAGTCAACCTCAAAATTTCCAGCTTTTATAATCCTTAGTAGAATTTAAATCACCACACAAGTAATTCCTGGGAATTTTAGATAAGTTAAGCATTAACTGCTGAGGGGAAAACAGACTTGTCCAGAGAGGATTGCTGTGTTTTCTACCCATTGAACCACAGGAGTGCAGACACTGCCCTGTAACAAAAGCAACTCCAGTTGGCTTCAGTGGTTTACAATGAATTTTTAATCAACATATCTATATTAATCAATCAGTGAGCAGCTTGCCAAGTCCTAGTACAGTACAAGAAATTTCATACATGTTTTTCCAAACAGAAACTAAATAAGAGTGAGAAAATTTAAACAAAACCAGACAAAACCAACCAAAAACCCCCCACAACTTCCCAAAAACGAGGTCTAAGGTAGTACAAAAAGCAACTTCAAATATTAAAAAAAAGAAACCAACACAAAAAAAAAAGGCAAACAAACAAAACCCCCAAAACAACAAACAAACAAAAAACAAACAGGAAGAGCCCTTGGTTAGAAAGAGACAGTGTACCCCAAGCATCTGATCAGATTTTTTCAGCACTAACATTTGTGTGGCTGTGACAGTAAATGTTTACGGACACAAGACAATTTCCCAGCTACCGAAAGCACTGGCAAGGTTATGCTACTGGCAGTTGTTATGCAGTGACATCTCAAAAGCCTCTCTCAAGGCCATAATAAACTGAAAGGTTTGTCAGTTCCAGCATTCATGACTAAGCGACAGCCCAGACAACAGATCAGGGTGTAGTTCAACTTTCTCCTTTAAAAATACATCTATCAGTCAAAATCCCTGTGCTGATGGACAAGGTAAAGAAGCCCAGTATTTGGTTCACTCTGTCATTTAACATGACTCTTTAAAGCAGAGTCAAAAATCTAAACCTAATCTAACTTAAACTTTAGTTGGACACAAGTGTGATGAAAAGAAAAAAAAAAAACAAACAAACCAAAACCAACAAAACCAGTCATTACAAAACCGCCAAGCAGCTGTAGCATTTCCTGAGCTCAAATGAATAAAGTAGCATCTCAAAGCACCTGAGCGCTGCAGCAAGTTCCTTCCATTAGAAGATTATGATCTTAAACATTTTTTAAAGAAGCGCTGGAGCTAGAAAGCCTGATGGATCACCAAGTGCAATCAGAGGTCAAACTTGGCAGGGTCCCACCAAACAAGGAAGATGGGGCATCCACAACTTCTCTTTGTTTGGCTCACAAGAGCCTATTGCCTTTGCTGCTGAGGGTAATCCAAGCACTTACTGAAGTTTGTGTCATGGGGACGTTTAAAATACCACTTGCCTGTGCATTCTCTGCTTCTGATAAGTAGTGCATTCCCAGTGCTCCCTCTTCTCCACTGTCTCCAAACTCCAAAGATAACGTGTATTTCCCTCTTCTACCTGGCCACATGGATTTAAGAAACTGATAGAAATTTAAGACCTTTACCATTCCCTCAAGGGCAATTAAAACTGCCTAACAGATTACAAAACAGGATTTTGCTTTTTGGATGGAGAAAGGGAAGATAATTGGGCATCTTCATTCAAGAAAAACAGTGCAATGGCATGGCATTATTTGGAATGACATTATCTGTATTATTTACACAGAAAATTAGATTATTAAAAGTAGCACACAAAATAATTGACATGCAGAATTAGAGGAGTTACTTATCTTCTAGAAATTGTAGTCATTTCTATATATATAAAAAAAGCAACCTCCCTCAATAAACTCCACCTCCTAATATTTCATCTCAGTTTTGACAGAGGTTGAGTAGCAGCAACATCTTCCTGAATTTTACTTTTTAAAAGAGTCTTTAAGATGAGGATTTAAAGCTATAGTATTACCTATAGAATATCATGCTGAAATACCTTAGTATATACTTATAAAACTTTTTTGTAGACATTTAATAATTTATCCCTACACAAGGGAGACAGAAGGCCATTTCCGAGCTGACTCAGCAAATCGTCAGCAGAGCCAAGATTAAAACTTTCCCTCTCCTAACGCTGTGAGTTTAGGAAATTCACTGCTAGAGTGGGATGGTTAGAAAAAAAAAAAAAAAAAAGTCTCCTTCAAAACAGACAAGCACATTCACTCCCATCAAAAAATGCCAAACAGCATTCCATTAAACTTTCCAAAAAAAACCTTCTGGAGTGAGAATAAGGAAAAATTTCAGCTCTGAATTGCCTGCAAGTTCGCAGCTCCTGTTTTCACATACTTCTAACAAAAAAAACTTCATTACATAACTGCAGTGTTGCTCTTGCCATAGGAAATCTTTCAAATGACTTCCACGTTGCATGTGGCAGGTCATGCCCTCGCTGGAACAAACAGAGACAGCTCCAGCAAAGCTGTGCTTTGGCCCACAACAAATGATAATCGACTTCTATATCCCTCAAAAGCTTTCACAGTAACGTCACAGATACATTGCAGTTGTGCCTGCTCCAGCCTAACAAACTTCAGCTATTTCAAAAGATTTTCCTCACTCCCCGGAAAAAAAAAAAAAAAAAAAAAAAAGAATGANAAAAAAAAAAAGAAAAAAGCCCTACTTGATTGACTACGCTTACCCACTACAACCAATACACTAAATCACTAAATCATGAAGCAATTGGTGTCAATGGACACTGTGGTACAGCTGCACCCATTTAAAAGCACAGCTGCTCAAGAAATAAAAGCACATTCTTTTCATCTAGCCACAAAACTTTCAGAAACATGAGTGACAAATCTGCCTAAGTGGATATTCATTAGCAACACTAAGGCCTCCTCCTTAGATCCCCACTGTTTTGTTCCAGGCCCAAATCTTCCCTCAGCATAATATTTCTCATTTTTGTGACTGTCCCGGCTTCTACGAGCAGCTGCTTTTGCCAAACGTTAATAATAATTATTTGTATTCAAATTCATCCTATACTAAGTGTTGACCATACACGTGAGTGCACTGTATAAGGCCCCCAAATGCCAGCTGCTCTTTATAGCTGTGCTTATGCCTACATGGAGCCCACCTTCCAAGGCCTATGATGCTGAAAGGCCGGCTTTAGCACGAGCATCTGGGTTTGTGGCAAAGGAGGAGATTTTACTTTTTCCCATGGCCTCTGTGTCATATCCTGTTTCTCAGAATCCTCCCATTCCCCTCAACATGACTTATCTCTCCAGCACTTCTCTTTCTCAAACTCCAGGCTGACTATCCCGCTGACGGTGGAGCAGTGTGAATGCCAGCTTTGCATATAATTAGATAAAGATTTCAAACCATGCTCCACCGTTTCCTGTCTCTCAAGTACAGTAATTCTAAGAAACAAAAACTTGACAATTTGAGGCTTATAAAGTGTTTTGCTATCGTAACATAAAAAGTATTATGCAGAAGTACTGTTTATATTTATTTGTTGTAATAGAATGTAGTTCAAATAAAACTTGTAAGTGATGGAAGTAAAAAAGTGCAAGACTACACTCTAAAATGACTAAAATATCTTTCCAGATTTAAAAGTTACAGATGCACAAGCACAAGCCAAGACCAAAGTCTGCTGTCCTTAATCAAGCAAGCTGACCCTAAAGCCACCACATGTCTAAGACGGTTTACAAGAGGAAGAAACTGGAGCTTTGACATGTCGGTGGTATGGAAACTGTACGGTAATTTCTCCATATAAAGGCACTTACATACGAGTCTGAGAATAGATACTGCGACACTATCAAAGCTGGGGTGAGATTTGGTGCTTTTGGTTTGGTCAGAGTTTTTTTGGTGGTTTCTTTTCTTCCCTGGAAATAGTCCAGGGACAGCATATGGAAAATAGAACAGAGATTACAAAAAGGAAGGATTGTTCCTGAGAAACACAGTATTCTCAACAGAGCTATGCATGGCTCAGGAAATGGACAACTGACCCCTGCTCGGGAAAGATTTTATCAATGAATAGCTTTTTTGGTTTTACAATCAACATTATTGCAGAAGGGTGGAGGAAGGCGACACAGATTATGATATCTGCTGTATTATTTCTCAACTTTACACAAGAGAGTTAAAATATCGCTATCTAAATGCTGGCCATTAGTATGCAAAAACCTTTTAAGGAGGAACACAGAACAGGGGTGAGTATCTGTTAAGCAGTTCCATCTGCTGAGGCCAGTGGTCCAAGCAGCCTCTGTGTAATCTGAAGCCTTTTCCAAACACACACTTTGCCCTGCTAGCCAAAAAATAAATACAAGATGTGCTCACATTTGGCCCCAAATTAAAGCCTAGAAATTATTAAGGGTTATAGTGAATATCAGTAAAAACATTTTTTTTTTTAATTTTTTTTTAACAATCCTCCCCCAAACACCTCTTAGCAGCAAAGGTTAGAGGAAAAAATTGTTTCAGTGTTTACTCAGAACCATACAAAAAATTGTGTATAAGCCTGCCAAAACCAGGTGATCAAGTAGCCACAGAAAAGGGGAACCCAAAAGCACCACTGGGTGAAGTCCTGGAAGAGAGAAGATAAAGGGGGCCAGGAGGGACACAAGTGACTAAAATCAGGGCTCAATGCTAAGTCTGAGATCAATTCTGTTCTCTAGTATGTAGGCACACATCATTACTTTGTATTAGCTTCAGAAGGTTCACCAATAAATATGCCCAAAGATGCATGCAAATTCAATGTCATACAAAGTCCTTCTGGACTTGACAGTGAAGTGAACAACTTGCTTTCAACTAAACCAGCTATATCAGAACTGCACAGACAACACACAGAACAATGGTTCCATATTTTCCCATTCTTAACTGACGGAAGAAGGTGTTGGCTACAAACCTAAGGCTCACTTTATTGGGCTCAGTTCAAATATTCCCCAAGTTCAACGCACAGACCTCAGAATGAGTCTCCTCATTTTTCTTTTCCTCCTTCTTGAAAACACAAGGCAGTAGGGTCAGACATGAAAATGTAAGAACTATTTGACTTTTTAAAGTATTCTTCATACTACAAGGTACAACAAGAGGTTTCAAAACTGCTTTTCCAACACACATCATTATCAACTTTCAGAAGCATACCATTTCCACAGTGCTCCAGATACAGAGATAGGAGATTATACACACTGTTCTAATTGGATGATCTGATGCAGTGCAGGTGTTGAATAAAGAAACAAGCAAGCCTGCAAACTGGGCTGCCTCTAGGCATGCAAGTCCTTTTACATCCTTAGATCACCATAGCTACTTCTCCAACCACTTTGGGATCTCTTTCAAACACACAGACCCACTCCAAATGCATTTGCTACCTTTGCATATTAAAGGAACTCCATTTGTCAAATAACAACCCAACAACTTACAACTGAAATGCTGAAAAATAGAAACTGGATAGATGGATAGTACATATACTCAGAAACAACTGCTTATCTAATCAATAACATTATTCTTCAAAAGGGAACGTGGTTTGTCCTAGAACAAAAATCAGCGTGTCAGTTCAACAGCAATTTTACACATCCTGCAAAGAATGTGTATTTCAATGGGATTGGAAGGAATGAGCTAGAGTCTAGAGTTCTTGAACAAAGATTAAATTCTTTTTATGACAAGTACTAAGAAGCAGTCTGTTTCTCAAAGAGGGATCTAGAAGGAATCTAAAAACAGGCAGAACAAGGCAGTTAAGAAGTAAACAGTAAAACGTATATTACATTCATCCTCATCTAACTCTGAGTCAGTGAACAGACACAAAACATTACTGTCACTGGCACATTACATATGAAATTTTTTGTCATCTTTGTCTGTCAACTCTAGGATAAGATTCTCTCTTAAGGACATTCCATATTTAAAGAGAATTTTTTCTGCCCCATAGCTCCACATAACTAGAACTGGGTTCAGGCAGCCCTAGCAGCGTGAAAAGGCTGTGGACCTTTACCATCAGCCCTCTTTATCCAACATGCATGCTTTACAAGCAGTGGTAGCAATCCCCCAAAGGTTAAAAATTCCCAGTTCCAATAAAATTGCATCAACAGTATCAACAGTACATTTGGACCAGTACTCCAGCCTTTGGAAAACTCTCAGAGAAGATTTTCAAGCTCTCTCTGTTACATTTACTTGGGTTGTTGTTGTTTAAATTCAGTCTTCAAGGCTTTGGCACTTGGGGGACGCGGCAGAGTATGGCACAGGGTCACTCCTGCTGCAGGCGGCTGCCAGAGGCTCGGCTGGAGAGCCGGCAGGGAGAGCACTCTCGCCGTCCGGAGAGAGGCAAACAGCCGAAACCCATGCGAGCCCATTCATGCATTTCAAGGACAACCCAGTCAGCTACCATTTTTTGGTGTCGTTTTAGAACAGGACTGACTTTTTAATGCTTTTACCAAAATAAAAGCGAAAAGCTGTTTGTCACGTTGGAGACCACCAGTGTCACAATCTGAGACCGCGTACTCCATTATTCCTGCTATTTGACATGTTTTCCTTTTGCCCTGAGACATTCTTTCCATTGAATTTGCAACAGAATGAACATAAAACAGACCTTAAAAAAAAAAAAAGGAATTACTCTGAAATAATAACAAACAGACAAAGCCATAGTAATTTCTGTTGGCATAAGACAAATTAGTGGAATTTAACACATAGCCTGATGAGTACCTCCCACCAAAGAATTAACCATACACAGATGAAAAGATAAGGACTAACCATTGCCAGATAAAAGTTCTTACTGAAGCTAAAAGAAATCAAGTTTCAAGGAAAATTTCAAGCAAACACTAAAAGCATTGCAATGCTTGCAGAATTCCACGCTTTTTCAGTAAGTCAGGAATTAGAAACTTGTTTGGTTTATGAAGAGGAATGCATAACATGCTTGACCATGATAGGGAAGAATTGGAACAGATCACACCATATGTCCTTTCCAGACCTAACATTTTAAGATGACTGGATACTGAAAGCAAGATGATCCAGATGGTTATTTGTCAGCCTGCTATCGTGCCCTCGTGATTCCTCCTTTCCTTCCCAATTTAGAGTATTTTCTCCCAGCTTCTATTGTTCTTTCACTCCAAAATGAAACGTGGTCTCAGGGAACAATATATTATTTCAGGGCTCTAAGTTTGATGTGATTTTTAGCGATCAATTAATCTGCTTAGCATTCTGAAATGCTCGATTATATGGTTAACATCAGCATGTTAAGAGCTTGAAAGCAGAGCTAAATGAGTAATGAAATTCTCTGGCTTGGTGGCTCAGTTAAAATAAAGAAGGGAAGGGGGGGAGCAGAAATTACCTTAGGCCAAGAAACAGCAACATTTCAAATTAACCCCAAGAGTAGGTTCGTCTCTAAATGAAGTTCTTTATGACACTTTTGGTAAGCATACTTTTTTATTAATCTTTAAAAAGTGAAACATAATTTAACATCTAAGCACAAACGACAAATTCTGTTCTGAAATAAGGTCCGAATTCTTTAACTAGCTTGGTTTGATATTTCTAGAATTTCTCCTATCGTCATCTTTAATTCTTTGGCTGAAACTATTTCAACCATGTTAGTCCTCTTTTCTTGAACCTTTGCACCCATTAAGGGGGCACTTTCATAATGAATGTGCCACTTGGTGGTAAGGAGCATTTCTGTGTCACAGAATGTAATATGAAATACTGGAATTAGAAGTACAGAAGCAGAACTGAGGAAGCTTCTGAGAATTTGCTACTTTGAGTTACAGATCCGTTTCACAGAACAAAGAAATTTTGTTTGTCAGGGTGACAGAAGGGATGTGCTACTTCACTGACCATACTTTTCTTTGCACAAGTCAGCAAATACTACTAAGATGACACAAGGAGTCTTAAAGACTTCAATCCCAGAACTATACACACGCAGCTGAAGATGACGGTGTACAAAAAACAGTGGAACACGAAAAGACAGCTCATCTTGTGTTCCAAAATGGCCTTCACGCAAAACTGCTGCATGGGGAAACTACAGAGAGGGAAGCTCAAAAGAAAACATGAATCTTTAACTAAAATATTTTATAATCATAGAATAACTTAGGTTGGAAGGGACCTCTGGAGGTCGTCTTGTCCGACTCCACCCAAAGCACAGCCAAATTAATAGCTTCATGTTTTTCGCATGCTTTTCTTTGAAAGAGAAAACAAGAACAAGCATGACTTTAATCATTTACCGAGGGGTATCAGAAGTCTTTGTGACTTACGTAAAAACATAGCACACCAGTCAACCAAATTAAAAAAAAGGAAAAGGAATAAAATGCAAACCCTCTGAAGTGCCTTCTAGGCTATCTACTGTTGATTTCACGCTCTCCCTTTACAAAACACCTTTAAAGTCCAAGAGGAGGCATGATATAGAACCTAGACAGGACTATAACATGGTGACAAATGAATGAAGGTGCCTCAAAATTACTATTTTCTCTTAATGTATTTTTTTTCACTCTACTGAGGTACAAAACACAGACATTTTACACCATTCTTTGCCAACTGATAAAATAAACAAAAAAGGTGAGTATCTTTCAATGCTAAGTTCCTCCATGTTGGGAGCCTCCGGAAGCCACACTTCTGGCATGGTCAAGACAGTGAATAGTTCATTAGTGTTTCAGTTCAGTGTCCCTCACCCAGCTGGTATCAGACATCTAAGAGGATGGTGCAAGAACTCTCTGACAGGCAGATATGGTATTCTCTAGCCTCTGGGAAGGTCTTCTCCTGAGCTCTGGAAATTTGGATGTAGTTCTCGAGAACGCTGTTTTGTACTCCTCTGCAAGACTCTCTTGCTTTTTTTCTTTGTCTTCTTTTTTTTTTTAAACTAAACATTTTTTTTTCTTGTTAAAATCAGACCACCATGGTTGAGAGAGACCAAGAAGTTCACACATAGCAGCATGAATTTATCTGCACATCATAAGGTCAACAAAGGCACAAATACTCTGAAGTTTGAGATGCGTGCACCTGGGCTTTTGTAAGTGCGCCGCATCTGTGAGTGACCCATGGGAAAATCACGGTCCTCCTGTGTGACCTTTAACAGGAATCTCAGGTGGGATCCTTTCGTATAAATTGAGCTGACTAAGTATCAGGATTAGATTAAGTCAGACAGTCAAGAGTTTTCTATAATCAGTAGAGCGAGACAGGAAACTCCAGAAAGTAATTCATGTTAGTGTAAAACAAGCAGAGAATTGAAAGGAAAAGAAAGTGGAAGAGACTAATAGAAGTTTTCCGAATAGGATTTAGAAAAATATCACACCTAATTTTCCCTGCAGCCTTCAAAACTCTTTAGAAGCAACATGAGTAAAACACACATATATTGAAGGAAGCCTGACAGTAAAGATAATACGGCCCTTAGGAAATGGTAAGGTTAGGTCTCAAGAACTGTTGTTTCTGAAAAATTCTCTCTGCCATATGAGACACGTATATATTTCATTGAAAACAAACAAATAATACTCACTGTGTTATTTCATATTCCGTACAACTTGAGACTGTATTGTTAAATAATTTCCAGCACAATTGATTTCAGATACCTGAGAACAAAAAACTGTCTTGGAACACGAATGGCAGCAGGGTGCATTTTCCACTATTTCTCCTTTTCAAACATATCTTTACACTTCACTTAAAAATGTAGAATGGGAGCATAATACCTCATTCATTGCTAACAGCACTATGAATGAAAGGGTCTCAGAACATCTGTTCAATGATATTTAATGCATGGTCTAATAAGCATTGGCATTTCCCGCTCACAGATTTGTAGGGATTACATATGGGCAACAATTCTGTTGACAGATCCTTGCTCTTCTGGAAAGACTATTTGCCCAGTCCTCAAGGCTTTAGTTTAATTCCTTACGGACATTACCATATGCTTGCAACCCTGGCTAGTTACGCTAAGCCAGGTTTGATCATGGCATTGGATACACATTGTCTAAATACCATACAGCATCAAAAGCCACTTCCCAAATTAGCTATTGCTAGGAAAGAAAGAACGACAGAGAAACACAGGAACGGAACATGAACCAAAATGAACTAAGTTTTTCAAAGGAAACAGAAACATTAGGGTTTCTTCACAGAGCTGGCATTTATGAGGCATTGTCATAGATTTTAAATAGTCATGTCCACAGCCTCTTCCCCAGCCACAGTTCTTTTAACTCCTAGCAGTGTTGAAGCAGCTATCACAGACAAACAGCAAGAAAGCTCAGAAGTCACTTTCCTTATTCTTACTGTACAATGGAGCATAAAAAACACCTTGTTTTTTTAGAGTTCTGTACTTGGAACTGCAAAGCACGTAAGTTAGTGTTGATTTGTAAATGAAAGTATACTCACTCCCTATTTAATCTTTTAAAACCCAGTAGGGGAAGTTATTTCAAAGTTTTACTTCAGGGTAGTGGAAGGACAAGCAATAGAGAAAGCTTTTCAAGGCTTATTCCTTGCATTTGAACATGCACGGAGACAAACAGAAGATCTGAAATTTGTGCAACATTAGTCACACTGAAGAGGTCCAAGATAATGACAATGCAAGAGCTAACACAACATCTGCGTGGAAAGAAACCTGACCCAGCATAAGTAATATCTTTCTTGGTTTGTAAAGCTCCCTATGGACTTCATCCAACATACTTCGCAGATCTGCTCTCTTTCTATTCCCCTGCTACAAACTTGTGCTCATCTCATGCTGGCTGCCTCCTCTGCTCTCCACATAACCTCAGCACTTCTGCTACGCAAGCCAACTCCTCTGCAGTTCTTGCTATATGGAGTAATCTTCCTGTATATCTACACCTGTACAGCTCTTCTCCTCCCCCGTCCTCTCCCTCTGCAATTAGTCAACTTCATGAATGGTATTACGCAGCCTTGCAGTTTTGAAACGCAATTCAAACCAAGAAAAAAAGAAAACTTTCAGCGAAAATAAAGCCATTGGAAACAATGTGGTATTATCCAGCATATGCAGCTGTATGTAGAAATGACTGAACCGGAAAAACACAAGGATGAAAGCAGGAGTGCATGCAACTTTCAGAATGAGGAAAAGCTGAGAAATGAGCCAGCTGAAAAGTCCTAACCAGAGGCAGAGACTGCTGCATTAATCCACACTGCTCAATGCTTGTTATCCTGCTGGGCCCTGCATATCATTTCCAGAAAAGACCCTTAGAAACTTTTACTAGATAAACATACCGGTTTTAGTGTGTTTATATCAGCAAACTATTCTGTATATTTAATACAGGAGATTTTTTTGATGGTGACTGACTGCCTGAACAGCCTGGTACAAGGCCATCCTGCTTCTTGCTCAGATTTGCAAATGATATAGCTGTGACCCTACACAAGTGCCACCCGTATTTACTGCTCACTGACAAAATCTGGTTGGCCTCTCAAATGCAGACAAATTGTTGAGTACTACATGGGCAACGGAGAGCACCCCACCTTTTAAGCAACAGTCACACTATGCTTAGGCCAAGCTTAAAGCATAAGGAGAGGCTTAAAGCCCCTCATCCATAAGCGAGATTACACCTCTCTATTAATATCTCTCCCTGATAACAATTTCTTGTGAAGTAGGACAATGTATTTTAGCACTGCCTAGCAAAGCCCCTCCCAGACCATGTACTTCCTAAAAAGCAATGATAATACTTTGTACTTTCAGGAAAATAGTGATTTTTATTTTTTTTCTTTGCAGGAGGGAGGAGGTAACAGTGGCAGTTATTTGTTATTTAAATATATAAGGAGAGTGCTAAAGTTGCACAATTAAGCAAATCAAAAAACGACAGTCTAAATTATACTCCTCAGAACCAGGTTTGTGTAAATATCACATAAAATTCCTCAAATAATACAGTATTGTTCTTTTTACCTACAGCATCTTGTAGCCCTGTGCATTTGTTAAATGAAGAGATCCCACAAAAATTTTCCATAGGAAAGCACATGACAACTGCTACTTACACTTAGTCTTCCATATACACTACAAAGAAACAGTGAAATTTTGGGGATGTGATTCTCTTACATAGACACCTAATGAGCCACTTCAAACCTCTCACCTCTGTTCATCAGAACACCATAAGTGTTGTTCTTAAGTCCTTCCTAAGGGAGACAATATTACTGGAGAACATGAAATAATGCACCAAATAATGATCTGATGATGGGGAAACAAGGTGCAAAAGTGAGGGGCACAGAGCCAACTCATGGTTCCTGAGGAACCCAGCTGAAGAACCGGATCGCGTACACGTACTGACCTTGAACACAACAAAGACAAAGAAATGGAAAACGTTGACAAACGTCCCCCCAGTTCTGCCTACTCAGAACAAATCTATTTCCCTGCTGTTCAGATGCTTTTCACTAGACAGCAATATAGATTAATAAAAACATGGCTTCCAGAAAACATCTAGATTATGAAAAATTTTAGACAACCAACCTTGGTAAGAACAGTGGATTTTTACAAGTTAGCTATGAATTCACAGAACTCACATCAATTGTAGCCTCGGGTTTATTCCAAGCCACCAGGTATGAAAAGAATGGTAGAAACCTTAAACATTTGTTCACTGGTCCCTGAATATTTTGTAAGCAGCAGGCATTTCCATAAGCCTATTAACCTCTTGACACAAACCATCACTTATGGCATGTAGGAAGCCTTTCCAATACATGTTTTTTCTTTCAAATTAAATTAAAAAATAACAACTAACAAAACAAAGGAAAACGATACAGCAGCCTTTTCCCTTTACATTTGATATTCATGTGGTGATCAGGATACAATAAACAATGTTTTGCTTCACAGCGGTTGAGCAACTGGATGCCTTACAAGGACAGGTAAACATCAAGCCATTCATATCTAAAAGACAAAAATAAATCCCACAGTTGCAACAGTAAAATCTCAGTAAAATCTGAGAAATGGAAAACCAGAAACACTTGCTGAGTATTTCAAACAGAGGGGATGGGAAAAAAAAAATCAAATGAAAATATACTCTGGAAAGTGAATGGTAAGGTGCAACAATTGAAATACTTGATTAAATATTTTAACTTCATTCAGCCTATTCCAGTTGCTATTACTATATTGAAGTAGTTTTTTTTGACAATCAACAACTTCACCAAAGCTAAAATTAAGTGAAACCAATTCCCTCAGTCAGCACTACAGACACCTCACCAGACTCTCATCTGCTCTGCAGCATGAACGCGCCACCAAGACCTTGATCTTGCAAGAACCTACAAACATCCTGAAGCCACAAGCTTAAGCAAATGTTCTCATGATAGCCTGGAGAACTGAAGCTAACTCAATACAGTAAATAGGCTGTTCTTGCTTGTTGGGTAGTGGGGAACTGCTTGTGTCATCCCAGTTCACGTGACTTTCCTCTTCAAAAAAATTGTCTTGCTCGTGTTAAGATACAAAGTTTCTGACAAAAGAGAGAGAAGTCATAATCTTCCTAAAGGCAAAGTCTTGATGTTGTTAAAAAGGCAAGAGCAATTCAGAAGGCAAGGCAAAAATACCAGTTCATTGGGGAATGAGAATATGAACAGGAGTGAATATGCATCAGTCAGGTTTAAACACTATTTAAATCATAAGAAAATTGTAGGAGTGGCACGCAAGGAGGTTGTGTTCTCAAATAAAGAAGATTTAAAATCTCTCTGAATGTTCATATTAGAGACATGAATGTTAACCCCAAAACATGTAGCACCTCAGAGAAGCAGAATGGCTCCTGGCAAAGGGGATGACTAAAAGCCCATGACAATGCTATTGCATGCCTGGTATTAGTTAAGGCGCCTCTATGTGATCACCATCAGCTCTTGCTGCAAATACTGCCACAAGGGAAAGAGGAAAAGTAGTCAGCAGAACATATAGTCGTGGCTATTATTAAAAATGTGAGCAGAATGAAAACTGTATGTAAAATGGAACAAAAAAGTAAAACCAACAATATTTTTAATTGGAAAGTTTTTTTAACAAAAAAAAAAAAACAAAAAAACAAAAAAAACCAAACCACAACAAAAGAAACACCTCCACACCAAAACCTTTTCCATGAACAGTGAAGAGATTCAGCATTCATTTAAAAATTTTATCTTCAACCATCTGTGACTTAGCTGTTATTATTTTATAGTCGTATATCACTTATTGCTACATACTGTGAGGAGTAGGGGAGGAGGGCTGAAGCAAAGACATTTAATGACAGTAAGCAGAGTACTTACTAATTTAAATAACTCCCAGAAATGTTCTTATCTACTGAACAAACATTCCAGTGTTTTAATTAAGTCAAGCAGACAGAGATCAAATGAGCACATATATAGCAATTTAGGAGTAACTCACAGCAGTGTAAGATGCACTTTTGTTCCCAAGGCCAAGCTGAGCTTTTGAGTCTTTTTCCCCTCTTTAAGTTAGAGCACAGGGGGAAAAACATTCTAGAAAATACGTATGGAGGCTTTTTAAGCTACTTTGTTACTCTAAAATTAAATATTTTCAGCATTTGGTTGAGTACATAAATCACGAGTAACATTATTATTTAAAAATAAATCTGCTGCTAGGGAGGTAGCGCATTCAGTAGTACACGTTTCAGAGATTTAGCCAGAGTTACCAACAACTGATCAAAAGGAAAGGTTAACACCACAGGAATCAACATCTACTTACATTGCTTCTGTCCATTAGTGCAAGAAACTGGAGACCAGACTCAGCTGCAGTGGCCTCCCTGACACGGATCTCTGCACAACCACAAATTTCACAACGCCTTTGAACATGCATCATCGGGCTTTTGTAGGAAGGAGTCGCGCTGATTTGTTTGCTCAGCATCTCTCACTGCTACACATCCAACACTAGAATTACGTATGGGTGCAAAATGCAAGGCTCAGATGGGCCACCAAATGGGTCTACCAGTCTGCCTATACAGGATGTAAGGAAGCAAGGAGACGGCACCAAAGTTCAGATCTTCTTCCTTACTGTGCTTTTGTGCCTAATTAAAGACAAAGCAGTTTGGACATGAGGATAACGTGGGCTTAAGAAAAAGGAAGACATAGGGGCATGCCCATGCAGCTGCCGGACAATGTGTCACTTGAGGGCAAGGGAGGTGATGGAAGGAATATCTGCTTCTGAGACAGGAGGAACAAGAACACGAATTGGGCTTCTTGGACTTTATCCTCAACTATACTTCCGCCTTATGTGCAAGACACTTAAACTCTGCTGAAGGTAATCCACAAGTAAATGCAGCAGCCCTTGATGTCTTGTCTTTGAAATATTGAAAGTCTTTGAAAATATTATTTCTACTGATTTATTTTAAGAGAAAAGGTTTATCTTCAGAAAGCACAAGTGGAGTAACACGTCATTGGTCACAACCTCTCATGACACCTTGAATCTCAAGTCGAACTGAGTCAACAAGCAATGCGTTACAGAAGATAAATGTGGGTTGGTGGGTGCATCTTACAGCAACTATTTCTCCATGTTATGGAAAAACAAATTAACAGGCATTCTGAAACATGAGCAAAGAGATGAAGGTACAAAGATGTTGCAGTAAGATCATAGTCACAAGAGAATGGAGCAATGCCCTTAAATGACAGAATAAGGAAGTGACAAGTCTAGGTATAGAAATATTTTTAAAGTAGGCTTCCAAGTGATCTGTTCCTCATAATGTAGAGGAATGGAAGAAATTTTCCATCCTATAAGAATCTAAGAATATACTTCAGAAATGGACTTCAGCGAGAAACCAGGATAGGATAAAGAATAGTGTATTTCTTCCATTATTTGACAGCACAGTTCTTTCCCCTTCGGAGCAGCAAAGACAATTTTTGCAAAACTGCTCCATTACATCACGGAACTGTTATAGAATACTCCACTTCTTAGATATATGTCTGCTCTCCCACAGCAGCATAATAATTTCAGTTGAAACCAACGCAGACAACCCATAACCGGCAAATTTATGTCTTACAGGTGTCTTTACCTTATGACCAATTGTATAAATATCTAGGGCCTTTATTTCAAAACAGATTTTCAATACTTCAACTAGTCAATCAAAAATCTATAGGAAAATGCTCACTATACATATACCAATTTAAACCCCACAGCTCCAGACAGATTTCACTGTGATTACTTAAAAAGCATCAAAATGCTGTTGAATTGGTTGGCTATATACCTCCAAGGAAGAGGATAAAAACAAGCCCAACAAATTACAGAATGCATCTGGAAAATGGAGACTGGTGACTCATGAAGATACTCATGTTTACATGTAAGATTCAGGAGTCAAGAATAAGGACCCAAACTCTTTGCATTTAAGTCTAGGCTTTGGTAAAGGATTCAGAAGAGGGGGACAGAACGCCAGCAACAAAGAAAACACACATTGATGCCAAACAATTTTCTCTGAGTCTGTGAACTCAGGTTAACATTAGCAAGAGCTGCTAAATGCTTACTCTCTTAGATGTTGACTCTCATTTTGTACTGGCCCTTCATTTAACTTCACCTACCTTTCTTTTAAGCTCCTAAATTAATGTGTTCACATATTCCCCATTCTCAAGAGCTCAAGAGAAAATGCAAGTATGAATATAATTATTAAAATCCCCCAAAGTTACACATAAAACTTCTTTTCAAGCAAGAGACCCAAGCAATAATCTTTTAAAATTTGAAAACAGAAAGATTGTATCATTCCCATTCCTAATAAGTATTTAGAAGTCTAAAATGAGCATTATTTTTTAAATAATGTTTAACTAAAAAGATGTTGGGCAAATTAAATGGAATAGAAAGAGTATTTTAAATCTTCACATGTAGAAACTTGACATACATCATATTCGTGATGGCTTTTGCTTTTCACTAGATAACTTGTCTCATTTCTCTGCAGTTCTAACCCTTCGTCTCTCTGTCATCATCATTACAAGACAGGTTGCTATTGGGAAAAGAGGCTAATAGATTATATACCTCAACAGGACCCCTGCAGTGGAAAGGACAAATCAGCAACCATGTAAGATAAGCATGTAAGTGAGCGTGGAGATAATCTTGTGTGGGAAAAGTTTCAGATAGTCAGCAAGAGGCGGTAAGAAGAGGGTAAAAACATGTCATGGCAGAAAAAGAGAAAGGAAGCAGAGCTTTTATTGGGTAAGGAAAAGAGAAGAGGTGGATAATGAGGATTTTGAAGATTAGGGGTTAAAATAGGCAGCTTAAAAGAAGCATAGGGAAAGTCAGGAAATAGCTACATGAGAAAACAGTAGTAGGCAATGAGGCAGCTCTTTCTGTCTAACCACCCAAAAGAGCAAGCTACGTGCTAAAGCGTAAGTCATAAAACAACTTTAGGGAGTTCAGCAGGTTCTAGTCTCTCACATGCAAAGCAGGCATTTATGATGGGGAGCAGATTTAACCATGGGGACTAAAGAGAAAGCCACAAAAATTTTGATGATGCTCAGTATTTCAGTGCTGAAGATACAGAGATCACTAAATGAAAAGGGAGCTAGAAAGCTCCTGGGAAGCCACTTGGAGCACAGCAAGAAGACATCACTTTAAGGGTAACAGGTCCTTCAGACAAAAATACAACAACACCTTCAGACAACAGAAACAGGCAAGACATGCTAAGAGCAAGCCCCTTGTGGAGAACCCAGTAATGTCTGTAGAGCTATCTACAAAGCACTTCAGCACCCCCGTGAATCTCATCCTGAGCATATTGCCCACTGTCACACCGAAGTCTTGCCAGGGTTGAAAACAAACCAGATTTCCCCAGTCCCAGTTGTGTTCTCCAGGAACTAGAAGTCAAGACACACGCATGTTCTCCTTAAAAACTCCAAGTAAAAGAACAGGTCATTAAGTTTCTGAAGTAGTATTCATACCTCTCTTTCCTCCTCCTCCCTTTCCATTCTGTGCCTAGGAGGCTTTTTTTTATATTTTCACCCAGGAAAATAAAAGAACTACTGCTTGTATGAGACAGACACATGAGGAAAAAAGAAAGTAAAGGCTTTCCTGTTTTTGTAAAGGTAATGCATTGCATGAAAACAAATACAAATGTTAAATTGCACTGCAAGCTTGCAAACCTGCCATAACATTCCCCAGTTCCCTCAGTCTTGATAAGGAGGAAGCATGGTCTCTCCAAGGGACAGAAGGATCTAGTCCCAGCCAAACCAAACCTTCACGAGCCAGAAGCTCCCAATTCATGTGCTAAATTATGTGTAAAGATTTTATAATATGAACTCCCAGAGACAGAGCTGAAACTGAAACACTTCATTTTAAAGTCCCAAAGAGGAGTATTCCCCCCACCTCCCGCTCCAACACACACACATTTCTAATTGCTTCTATATATTTTCTTTTCCAAACACACCCCCAGAACAATCCTAAGCAGAAGTGTCTCCTGCTACTACAGGTTTTGCTCACAGGATCTAAAGGCCATCTTCGATTCAAATTCCACTAGCTGGTAATTCCCTTTATCATTTGTTAAATCGGTCCTAAATCTACAGAGTATTAAAATAAGTGCACCGCAGCAGCACACAGCTATTGCCCACCAATCCCATTCAGACCCCCCATCCTCACAAATTTTTTTGCAAGGAGTCAGAAATGCAATATGTCCGTCTACCCCAGCATCAAGTCAATTATGATACGTGCAACATTTCACCCAAAGGCTGAATACAGTAACACTCAGGAATAAGAATTAATGACTGGGAAGGGTTTACAGTTTTGTGTTTTGATAATATGAATTTCAAACTCATTTATTTCTAGAGACTTGCTCTACGATCCCCGTTTCACTGTTCTAATCATTACATCGCATGCAAGCAAGTAAATCTTGGTACACAATCCTTCCCATCCTAACCTGGCTTTTAGGACACATATTCATTGCAAATCTTGGCATGCATGTGTAGGGAAGTAACTGGTGTTTTAGAGAACACAAAAAAAGGACAATTTACTAACCTGAAAGGCTTATTTCCAATCCACCCTACCTCTTTCTCTGTTGTGCTCATGAAAGCTCAGGGTTCAGTTTCTTTCGGATTCCCTAAAGGCAGGGCTAATCTGCTTGTAATCTGGGAGAACTGGTAGGACTGATATCTCTTTACCCATCGCCTGAAGGAAGTTACGGAGGGCACTACCAAGTTTGCAGATGACACCAGTTTGGGGGGCAGAAGGGTTGAAGACACCTCGGGGCGGGGGCTGCCATCCAGAGGGGCGCAGAGAGGCCGAGGGAAGGGGCCGCCCAGAGCCCGGTGACACTCAGCAGGGCCGAAGGCAGAGCCCTGCCCCGGGGAGGACGATCCCCGGCAGCCACACAGGCCGGGGCCTGCCTGCCTGGGGAGCAGCTCTGCCGAAAGGCCCCGGGGCCTGGGGGGCGGCAGCTGGGCACCAGCCAGCCCTGCCCCGGCAGCAGAGACGGCCAGCGGCCTCCCGGGCCCTACCGACGGGGACACGGCCAGTAGCTCGTGCTCTGCTCAGCACTTGTTAGACCGTACCTGGAAGACTGTGTCCAGTTTTGTTGCACCCCGATAGAAGAAACAGATTGATAAAACGTCACAAGTTCGGCAGAGGGACACCAAGATAGTCAGGGGCTGGAGCACCTGCCCTGTGAGGAGAGGTGAGGGGGCTGGGCTGGTTCAGCCTGAAGAGGAGATGGCTTCGAGGGTCCTAACAGCAGCCTGCCTGTACCTACAAGGAGGGTATCAAGAAAATGAAGTCAAATTCTTCACAGTGAAGCATGGCCAGAGGCTGAGAGACAACAGACATGAACAGAAGACAGAGAGGTTCAGACTGGACATCTCTTCCATCTCTTCTGGAATTTGGTTCGTCAAATGCGGGAAGTGCCACAAAGGAGAGGAAACAGTTTCCTTTGTGTGAGGAGGAGGTCACTAACCAACTCAACTCCCTAAAAAAAAGAGAGGTGTACTGAACCCAAATAAACTGCCTGCTCACTACAAACAGCTTTGAAAAGAGCTGAAAATGCAATATAACTTCTGTGATAGCTTTTAAGATCACCACCTTAGCTTTGGACCTGACTTTGGACTTCCTCTTAGTGTTCCAGGCAACTAAATTAATTCCTGATTGCAAGGAGGAGAGAGAGCACTGAAGCTTATTTGTTTTTATGAAGTAGGAGTGTTTTGGTCTTTGTTTTTACTAAGCTATATACGTCAGTAGCTGGTAACTTGGCTTTTCAAATTTAATTCCTCTCTTAGCATGTGTTAACATCAGTATCATGTGAAATGAATCACTCAATGTATCTAGTACTTCACTAATTTTTCTTCTGATGAACAAGTCAGCTGGCATCAGCCTATTTAGCAAAGGCGTCCTTTATTAAGACCGACACATTACAACCACTAGTTCTCATGAAATCCTGAATCAAAAAGGACAGCTTATTGATTGGTTCTGATTAGAGGGAAGAAAAAAAAAGAAGGCAAAAAAAAAAGGAATCCAGCAACAACAACAACAAAAAATTCCTTCCTATCAATCCCCTACAGAACAGGCAATTTTCAAAGGGATTTGTTCACAAACAGCTACAAGGGCAGGAAAAGCAACATTGCCCTGGCCTTCTGATATCCAGGTTGATGTCTGCTAGGAACAGCATGCAGGCAGTTTTCAAAAGCCACATTGCATAACTGTGTAGGGCTCAGCACCGGACAAAAGGGTGGGACTGGGAGCTCACAGGGAGTATTTGGACATAATTTGAGAAAACAGATTTTTCGAACAGGCCTAATAAAGAGGCCTCCAAACTTTATCAGCCCCAGGAGCAGCCGTTGTTTTATCCAGTCTAAACCAGAACAACTTACTGATTGCAACTGATTGCCTTTTTTTCTTTTTTTCCTGGGAAGCTAAGGAATCAGTCTGGCACACTGATTTGTGGTGTTACTACACTGTCTTTCCTCAGCTGGAACATTCCTTCAGCATCCCATGAAGGGCTATTAAAAATGCGTAAATCACAAGAACCATCTGTCCTCTGCAGAGAGGAGGGAAAGGAGAACTACAGTGGGTTTTCCTTCTTGCTGCACAGTGTTGACCCCTTCTTGCTTTTGAGACCAGCCCACGTTATCCTGAGAACTGAATACCTACATCCAATATACAACATTTTATCTGTTTAGCTAAACTTTAGGTGGCATAGGAAGAAAGCATAAATCTGATGTGATATGACACAAAAGACAGCATAATGGTACGGTGGAAGAAAGGACATCATCTGTCTCTTCCCTTACCAACAAAACCTTCAACAGTTGGGGATTTTTTTTTTTTATGTTACATTATCTTCTTCCACTTTAGCTGACATCCTTCCTTCAGGCTAAAAGGCACTATATGCTAGTGAATATATATTTTTTTAAAAATCTTTGTAACTACTCTTACAAGATAAAAATTGGGTTTTCCATGAAAATTCACTCTTTACAACAGGGTCTGCTTTTAATCTTTCATTAAAACAACATTGTATTGAATTTTCATTCACACCAGCAGAATATTATTCTGCTCTCTGAGCAAAGTTCTTTTCTCCTCTGCTATCTCCAAAGCAGAGGAAGATTAGGATGCAATTTAGCAAACAGAAAGGTGATGTGATATACACCCATAAATTAAAATGAATAAAAAGGGAAAAAAGCAGGCACTTTACGAAGTATCTTTTAAGAACGGTATGTTTTTGCTTTCAGATAGGCATCTAATCCTCTGTGCCTCATCAGGAGGAGACACTACTTGTCATCAAAGGAAGTTATTGTTCCCAGTTAATTAATGACTGTAACACGCCTTGGGATCTTGGAATGTAAAATATCATTGCTATTACACAACGCTGAGGTCTATTCAATCAGTTAAGTATTTCTATTAATGTGTATAACCCAAGTGTGTTGCGCTGTTTACTTTTGAACGTATCCTTTCTAAGCAATTTCACAATCTCCCCTCAAGCCTGCAAAATATGGTTTGCAAAATCTGCAAATAGCTATAAAAATATCAACCCTTATTGATCCTCAAATAAGATTCATACCCTACAAATCTTTAAAAATGCCACTACTTACTCCAGCCATTCCTGCTAAAGGTAGGATTATCCAACGGGACAAAAGTACACAGTGTTACAGCATTTTGCAGACAGAAAATACTTTTGTGATCCCCTGTCCTGAACACTGCTCTGGTGCACTTGCAGAGACGCATACAGCAGTTTCCTTTCTGAGTGTTGCTCCTGCAGCAACCACTGCTCGTGCACACCCCTCCTTACTGCAAACAAGGTCTTCTGACTTAATGGAGCAACACGCTGCATGTGAGTGTCTTTGCAGATTGAGGACCAAAAAGGGTCCCAGTCATTAAGCCAGAAAACATTAATTCCTTTCTATACCAAAAGATATGCAGTGAAGATCCACATTTTTTGCTTAAGTTGAAAGGATATCATCTTTTCTGATTTAGAGTGTGGACTTGACAGGAAAAGAGTATTATATGCTGCAATACTTTCCTAATACACATAACGCCTTTACCTCATTGACCTCTTTACAATTTCACATTTTCATTGATAATCATCTTTCTCTACCTCAGGGTTTGAAAGTGGGTTTTATAATTTCTCCTTTAAGACCAAAGTGAGCTTAAACCAAAGCAAAACCATGTTTGTCATTGCTAAGTGGTACTAGACACACAGAAATATTATTTATGGCAACCAAAAAGATAAAATGAATCAATACATACACATAGAGCACCTATTTGAATGACTCA
Organism: Dromas ardeola; assembly: GCA_013398915.1. NCBI lineage: Eukaryota > Metazoa > Chordata > Aves > Charadriiformes > Dromadidae > Dromas > Dromas ardeola. The sequence continues at coordinate 89,498 of VYZM01019752.1, read as the reverse complement.
AGTTTGGAGATACGGAAAATCATCCCAAAGGTTTAAGAAAGAAAGGAAAACAACATATTTCTGTTCACAGATATAGAAAAGTTCTGTTGTGCCTTAAGCATTTGCCAACAGAACAAATTGAAATTTGATTGCTAGAACCACACAGCAATAAAAAGCGTCCCAGTCAGAACCAGCATAAAACCACAAATAAAAAGCAGTCCGGTGTGCCAAAGACTGCCTGAAACCAGGAGCTTTTTATTTAGCAAAGATGAAAAAGGAAAAGTTCTGATGCGGTTGTCAGAGGGGAGCACGTTTCACAGCCGCTGAGCTGTGGAAACACAGAACTGCCCTCCCAGGGCTTCCCAGCCCCACACAAACAGCCTTGGCTCCTCACCACAGCCCTGTACAGCAGCACCAGCTTCAGGTTTTAAGGTCAGAACAAAAACTCTGATGCCAAAGAAACATTGCAAGCAAAAGCCCTGGCAGAAAGAACATAGAGGGGCGCTGAGAAGTTGCTCTCCCTTCCGCATCTCATGGTTGCAGAATACAAAATAGTTAACAAGTTGAATGCACGCTAAAAATTACGGTTAGAAATGAATTTAATTCTTCAAAGTAACAAGATGATGTGCCTCTTCTGGCCCTACAGATGCAGCCAAGTGGAGCCAAACACTAGTGGGCTTTCAGACCGTGAATCTTAATTCTGATAGATCAAAGAAAACAATGGGTAACTGGTGTTGCTCAGCACTAAGACTCACCTTTTGGATCATGTACAAAGAAACCTGTAGCTGGTCAACTCACCTCTTAGCTTAATTTGCAAAGCACAGACCTCACAAAAACTGCCTTGCCTACACATGTGGTTGGGGATCTGTTGGGATCTCTTCATTCAAGCTAGGAAAGCATTCACGAAACCACGCTGGCACTTCTCATCAGGGCCTATGGCCTGAGAAGGCAAACTGCTAAGAAAGAGCAACATTTAACATTGTAGGACGATATATTGCTTCTTCAACTATTTTCTTCTAGGAAGAAGAGTGTACAAACAGCAGTATTAGTGCAATGAAAAGGTCTCTGCAGCCCTGATCCGATCCCACTGGGAAAGAGCACAAAATGGTGATTCTGTGTGATTCTGTATCACCAAGCACCACCTACGTTGCCTGGTTCAGTAAGTCATTCTCTTGGAGGTCACCAAGGTTTATGTATAGTTCTGAACAACCACGTATAACAAAAGCGCTTTTACACAAACTAATTAAAAAGTTAGTAACAGAGTAACCAGGATGACAATGTCAAAAAGCAGTGTAAGAGACAAGTAACATGGTGCTAAGTGCTACCAAACCCTGACTGTCACTATATAAGAAAGCACATTTTAAATAGATAACCTAAACTTGTTTAACCTTCTAGCAATTCAGTGTTTAGCTTTGTCTTTACCTATACCATTCAATTGCTTATGTTTCTTAAGCAGCTTTAACTACCAGAAATACAATATGCTGATAATTATGTATGTCTGTATTTTACAGATGTAGTGTCAATATTCTGTCTGTAGTGTAATATATGTACATATTAACAAAGAACTCCAAAATCAGCATTGAAAGAGCCATCCTATTCAGTTTAATGAAGAAAACTGTGGCAAGGCTTACATGAACTAACTCATTTACTGCTTACTGGCATGAAAATTGATTTCTTTTAAATACCTGCCCTAAGACAAAAATTACTGCCAAAATACAAGCAGGAACAACTTTAAAATATACTTCAAAAAATCTAGTTGGATTAACCTCTCCAAAGTACCTTCTAGCTATGCGATGGAAAATTCTTATGTACAGGTTTCCCCCAAGGTGAAATATTACTCACAAGCTTGCTTAGTTATCAGGTATTGATTTAGAAGAAGTCAGTTGTTTATAGCAAGGACATAAAATGAAGTACAGTACTTTTGAGCATTAGGAAGTTGCATTTTAACCAGACTAGTAAGTCAAAAGATAAAACAATGATGTGTTGATGACTGCTTCCATAAAAAGCGCTTTTTTTAAAATCTGTTTTAATACAGAATTATTAAAAATACCCTCACATACCCAAAAGAACATAAGAGTGTAATATGATGCTATTTTCTCATGTAACACTGGCCGTGACCTAAGAAAACGAGTGTGCCGCTTAATGGCTACAGATCTGGATCCTCCCAAAAACTAGACCCACTCACTCACCCTAATGTTTTCCTGATCTGATTTCCACATAATAATGTTTAAGAGCATATACCATCTTTTTAATACATTTTTGATGCATTGGGATTATATTCCATTCCTCAGGGCAGGAAAAAAATAGAAGAAAACACAAACTAGGGATAGAATATTGAAATCTAGTAACTCATGGCCTACCAGTACCAGAATTTTGAGTATTTCTTTTAAACAAACACATCCATCAAGGCACAGCTTAAAACAATTAGAGACCCCTGTTCACTGGTAAACTTAAAGCTGGCAGGGTCAGATAAAAAAATTCAGCTGCAGTAAATGTCTAGTGAACCCCAAGCCAAAATAAGCTCAGTTTTGTTTTATTGTGTGCTTTTGTTGGTTTTATTGTTGCTACTACACTAAATAAAAACACACCTGAATAAAATACGAACACAGGCACTGAGTCAGATTATGGTAGCTCCCCGTTATCAATGTTCTTCCAGGCAAACCAGAACTCACCTCAAACTTTCAAGCTTGTTTCTCTTGACCAAATAAAATCCTACTTCTATTTCTGTATATAAAGAAAGATAACTGAATTAGCATAATTTCAGACATTCATAAAACAACAAACAGGGTCTATTTAACAGCTGTTCATGCAGTTGACAGTCTCACAACAGCCTAATGTAAATACCTAGACTAGTTTCTAACCACACTAGTTGGGTGTCCTGGATGTCTTCACCTGGAACACTCAAGCCATCATGCAACCAGTAGCTATGAACAGGAGACTATGTTCACACTCAGAAGAGTATTTGCTATTTAGCTACCATAAAAAGGGGATTTTTATTTTTTTTTCTTTAAACTGTACCTTCCAGAGCAGAATAGAAAGTAAATCTGCTCATGACTAAGAAAATTTAGTAATGAATCTGGATATGTCTACCTAGTTTCAAAGAATAAAAATATTGAAATTAAGAAGCAGGAAGTTCCACCATATTTGGCCCTACTTGCCGAAGAGAAACTATCAGGTTTCATTGTTTTGACCAAAGTATTCAGTAATTGACATCAATTAACTCTGTAAAGATTTATTGATACATTTTTATTGTTTTTCCTTAATACTGTATTCTGTGATCAAATTTCTGTTACAACAACAAGCAGTTAAAGAGTACACATTTGAAACTGTAATATCGTGAGAAGGCATGAAATACTGAAATGCTACGAACACCTAATTAATGGATGTCTTCCGTACTTTGATGTAATCCATGTTATCCCTTGGAGTAAGGTATGGAAAAGAATCTGGGTAATATGGACAATAGTAACAGGAAGCCTTCTTCTGCCTTTATCCACAACAAAAATATCTCTTGTTTCAGTGTCATTAAGTTACTGAAAGCAACCAGAGTCAAAGTGAGGTGGCACATGGCAGTTGTGGCTTCTTCTGAATGCAGAAAACAAAGCTGCCCTACTCAGGAGCTGAGAAGGGGAGACTCAAGTCTACATTTTGTTTTGTATCTGCCTTTTTCTTCAGGATTCAACCGCATCTAGGCTCCATTTCAGTATCCCAGAGGTTAGAAAGATTTTTAGAGTAAAGCATCATCATTTGGGGGGCCTACCTGGCAAGGCAGGCAAAATCTTCTGCCCCACCGAAAAGGGAAGAGCATGCAGCACAAGTTGAGGGACAGCCATTCAAGCCCTACCCTTTGTTTAGTTATGAAGCCTCTCCTTATATTTTCAGGGAGATACAAAAATAATTTTCTTCCGGTAAGATAGCTGGTTCAGGAGAAGAAATGCCTGGAGAAACAAAAATGGGCTTGTTTTCTTGCAGAAAAAGAAACTAGTTTGTTTTCCTCATCCTGTATGGTTCTTTGTATGCAGAGATTGCGGTGGGAGCCCCGTAAGGAGCTGAGTGAGTGGCAGAAGTGGCTGACAGGACAGGGCTTCACAGCTGCTTCCACTTACTCTTCTGGCTTGGCAGAGGTCTCTCTCTCACCAGACTGCTGCCTGGGAGCGCATGCTCTCCCCGGGAGCCCGGCAGAAGCCGATGCTCCCTGGGAAGGGTCACGCTGGCTGCAGCAGGAGCATGGGTTCCCACCTTTTGCACCCGATTATAAATACTCCATGCTATTAGTGAACGGGACCAACAAAAGTTCATCTTCCATTGGCCACCCACTTCTAAATACAGTTGTGACATCTAGATGACGTGCTGGGTCTTGCTAAAATAGAAGCAAACAGAACAGTTTCCTGCAACCACGGAGCCAAGTTCCAGTGCAGTAACCGAGTCATGACATGGCAAATCACTCTTGAATACATCAATGCTCAAGTGCTCTCTTTAGGACAGTAAATAGGGAGGACAAAACATCTCATCTCCCGTTGCTTAATTCACACTTTCTCATGCACTTTCTTAGGATATCTCTTGTCTGACTAGATTTCTTTGGGAGTTTCCAAGACTAAGTCTTTGCAAATCCCCTATAAGACACCATGATTACAAGCAGTGTATACAACAGCCAGATGGAAAAAAGAGTATCAGGCTTGATTCAGCAACAAGCTAGACCAGTGATTCTAACCACGCTTTTCCACACTGTTCATGGAGCTATCCTCGTGTTGCTACTTTGATTTCAAACACTCCACAGAGCAGCGTTTTTACCCTTAATAGCCTGAATTCCAGGTTCATGAAAGATTAAGAGAATCATGCTGAGTTGATGGTGGGGAAGCAGTAGGCATGAAAATCTAAACATAAGCCTTCATGTGACACTACTTCAACAGGAAAGCAGTACCAGAAGGACATAGGATTTTACATTTGTTGTTTTTTCCATTTCAGTCATAAACAAGGGACTCCAGCTAAAGGAAAAAAAATTAAAAATAATGGGCAGAAACAAAAATGGGACCCCTTGAGGTTCAAACATCAAAGCTATAGGTGTTAAACGCACAATTTATACGGGTTTTCTGAATGCCGATGGTCTCTGGTAAGATAATCAGAGTGCACTTCATGACATCCAAAATTTGACCTGTAGCATATTGAATTTACGTATCATTAGAGTACCAGCAAGCCAGTTCTCAGGAATGGTGAGCACCCAAAAGTACCCACTAGCCTCCCTGAAAGCCGGTGGGAGGCAGACTGGGGAGGGTGAAGAAACACAGATGAACACAGACACTAGCTCCCCATGAGCACCATGTGCACCAACAGCATGGTGTGCATTTTATTCCACAAAAAAAGAGAAATCATTTAGGGGTCTCCTAACCCTCAGTCCAGTCCTCTCACTGCAGTCTATCACTTCTCCTTTCCTCTCTGCCAACATACGACTCTTTGTAGAGCCATGATGAAAACTGAACTGTTAAAATGATCTAGATGAAAAATACCTCCTTGAAAGGACATCAGATTCATCTCAACTTCAAGGGATTACATAAAAATCTAGGCAGAAGTAAGCTTTAAATATAAGGGCCACGGGGGAAAGTCAGTGGTCTATCACTAAACGTTTTCATGTTTCCTATGTATCAACAGGCAGAGCCTGCTGACATACTGTAATGATAAAATGTGCCCGAATGAATACAGGTGCTGTCTTGTGAGTATATAAATCCAATTCAATTTCAGGCTGGTGACAAAGATTAAACCAAACAAGAGTGGAAAAAAAATTAAAAAAATATTAAGAAATCTACATTTTCAGCAGGATCAGCTACTCACAGTTTACGGTGCAACTCATTTAATAGATGTGCTGGTACAAAATGGAGAAAAGTGGTGAGGAGGCAGTATTCCTCCATCAATAGCCACCTGAACTTAAAAAGATTAACTTAAAGTAACTACGAAACCACAGACAGTTAAGCACTTTGAAAATCATGGGCTCAGAAACTCAGTTTCTAGGTATTTCATCCAAGAGAGTTGTAGTGTGATTGGAGGGGGTGGGGAAAGCCCAAAACAAAAAAACACCAACCACCACCACAAACTAGTAAAGAAATGAGGCAGCAAGTTACCTTCATTTGTGAAAGAAAAATATTTGTCTCTATTTTGTTACAACCAAAGTCTCACATTTCTGTATAAACGCAGTATCAGCTGCAAAGTCAGTTCCACTTCCCTTAACTGCAGTGTTTTATCTAATAATCCATGCAGCTTTCAAAATTATTTTCACCCTCTGAAATAAAAGGAAGTCACACAGCTCCTCCATTGGCTGGAAAAATTAGAACTTGATTAAGTAACAAATAAATTTCTTTTCACAAGCAAAACTGGCTTGCTTGTATTCCAATGCAGACATAATAATTTATAGATGAGTTAAGGTGAATCTCCTTATAACATGCGCTCCAAACTACACTGCTTTTTTACTAATGCACACGAAGCATTAGGAAACAGTATACTTGAACATCTGGAAAATGGATTCTGTGATTGTGAAATCCAGTTTGTAAGCAGAAAAAATCCCTCTTCTGGGAGAGAAAAGAAAATGGAGAGCCAAAACGCTTCCAAAGGAGGAAGAGGATAGGATTTTTGCCTGCCTTCAAACTCAGCATGGGTGAATAAAAACAGTTAAATAATCCATCCTTCCAGTGTTCTTCACAAGAAAAACAGTAAAACCCCATAACCAGGACTGTCACTCGGTGAAAGCCAAGCCCCTTGTGTATTCCTGACAACAAGGGTTTTTCTAGACGGAGAGAGGTGCATGGAAAGATCGAGAATTAAAATACGTCCCCAAATTGAACACTGCTACCCTTGGTGTTGGCACCCAAGAGGAAGAACAAAACATCAGCAATCATTTCTACAAGTCAAGAGCTGCTTTTTTCAGTTTCACAGAGGTAGCTGAATCTCCCAGGTGTTCCAACTCTGGCTGGCAGGGAGCAGCTCCATCAACAAAATGCATGGCTCATCTTTTACCACAGCTAGAATTGCCTGCACATGCAAACTCTCCAAAATGCACTTCAAACAATCCCTTAATGTTCCCTTAAGTTCCATCTCAACATGAGGAGGAACTTCTTTACCTTGAGGGTGGCAGAGCACTGGCACAGGCTGCCCAGAGAGGTGGTGGAGTCTCCATCTCTGGAGACATTCAAAACCCGCCTGGACGCGTTCCTGTGCAACCTGCTCTAAGGTGACCCTGCTCTGGCAGGGGGTTGGACTAGATGATCTCCAGAGGTCCCTTCCAACCCTATGATTCTATGATTCTGTGATTAATGTGCAAATCGCCCAGTCATCTGGAAAACACCTCATAATAGCAATAAGGTCCAGCCATCAACATCGGTCATATATTTGGATGTCTCTTTAAATAAGACAGCATCATACCACTGTAATACAAAGCCTGAGAAGCTTTGTATTAAATAGCTTAAGTGTTGCTAAAAGAAATCATAGTAAAAATTGCAGACATAAGATTAAAAAAAAATAATAACAGAAGCTGCAGCTTCAGAATCTCTGGAAATGCCACCAGTCTTCAAGTCTATGCAAATACAGTAAAAAAAGGAACAAATTTGACCTGTAGATTTACCGAGGAAAATAGAAAGCCAAGGATCAGATAACTTTCCAATACACCAAAAAGTATCTGCAGAAATTGGCTTCTCACATAAGCCAACAAAGCTGTCCAAGTAAAGTAGCTGTAGCATCACAGGAAGTGGGAAAAAAAAGGCATCAGCTGTTGGTATGAGAAAAATCACAGGAACTACCCAAGACAGACTGGCTTGTGGTTTCCTTTGGGTTAGCAGAAATCATAAGAGTACTTTGCCGACTGCCTTAGAGTAAGTATTTGCCAGCAAATTACCGCAATGGTTTCCTCTTAAGAATAAAGCGTGTGCTCAGATTATGGTCCTACATCACTAAAACAGAGAAGTTCTGTTATTGATTTTGATGGTTGTTAGAAAAAATACAAACCAAATCCTTTGTATCTGATCTCTTTTGGAGCAAAACCTTAACAGAAGTTAAAAGGTAGAGAGGATTTTGCAGCATCAAGCTAAAGGAAGCGCAGTGTGGTAACTTTTGGCAAATGCTATCATTATAAACAGTGACCATGGTAACAAGCAGGATTTTTTTTTTCCTCTAGACCCTGGGGAAAAAAGAAAATACATGGACATTTCTCTGTGTGTACATATATTAGTCTTCGTACGTCATTACAATGTTTGTGTGTCAAGACCTTGCTTTAGAACAGCTGCTCATTTACCTAGGCTAATGTATATTCACATTGATTTCCTCCTAAAAAAGGGAAATGAGACACGCACAAATTTTCTTTCTTTTCTCCACTGGTTGCTCAAAATGGCACACCTCTAAAAGGAGACCTGAAGAAGTTTTCAGATGACAAATGATGGGCAGGAAAGGGAAGATGATGCTACCTAATAAACACATAACAAAATGGCAACTGCCTTTTGATGTGTTATTTCTGGACAATTTTTTTTTTCCAAGTATATCTGTTTGGAAACCACAATTAAATTACTTTCCCCTGCAGATAGCATGGGAGAAGGGGGGAGGGGGGAAAAAAAATCAACTACTAAAAATGCTGATAGCTAGAAATGGCTTCTTTGGGAAAGCAAGAGTCAATTTTTAAAAACAATTACAAGGCTACAAGTACTTACCAAGTTATAAATCACTTTTCAAGCATACTGTGGCACAGGAAAATATTCTGTGCTGAGAAGTAGTGTGTAGATCATGTACCAAAGTGGCACCACACTACTCAAAGCAACACTTGTCATGTAAAACTGATGGCTTTCAAATCCCTCCACTACTTTAATCTCCTTTCAGCAGATGCAGAAGAACAGCCTGGCCCCAAGCTGTGTCTAACCCAATGGTTAAAACCAACTCCTGTTTACCTTCCTTAAAGATGCGGACCACATGACTGAATAAGATTTTCAGCTTTTAGTCTCGGAGCATAGACTTCTACATCACTGTGCTTTGTACATAAGTGCTTAAAGTACACATAGTGCTCCCACTGTCTTTGGGAATCACAAGTTTGCCTGTAGAAAAGCATCACAGAATAATTTTGATCAGAAGGGACCTCCGGAGCTCATTCAGTCCAACCCCACTCCTCTAAGAAGAATCAGCTGTCAACGTGAAATACAGGAGAAAGCATTCATACTGAAACAACTTTATTACGAAGTACGCACAATAAAAAGGCGAGTGATTTAATCTCTCACTTGGAGAAATGCCAACAGACTACTAGAAACCCAACTATTTCTGCTGGATATGGAGCAGCCAATGCACAGGAAGGGCAGGGAAACCACAGACCTGTTCCTCTGGTCAATGGCGAGACCCACTAGGATGCAACTGGTAGGTACCCATCAGCAAACCCAGTTCTCAGCTACCAAAATCCCATCACCTGCACTGGAATCACATAAGCATATTTGTGTTCTGATTGTATGAAATGAAAGCTAGTATCACCACTTCCTCATGAAAATTCACTTTGAAGACAACTCTACCATATACTCATTGCTCTTGTGTAATATCTACCACACCCTCCAGTAAAATGTCCCAAGAACAACCACAGGAAAAATAAAATTAAAAAAACCCCTCAAACTCACCATCATCTATCGATGAGTCACTCCTAAAAGTAAGCATATTTTTACTGAAATTAGGATATCTTACAATTCTGAATCAAATTTATATTTTCACTATTTTGTACCCCATTGCCATCCTGCAATGAGGCACTACTTTCAGCTGCAAGAAGCTCTGTGCTCTTGACCACTGTCACAGTGTTTAACAAAAAAGTGTGTGTGTGTGGGGAAGCTTTGTGACCTAGAAAGGAGATGTACTGTATGAAAGATGCACAGAGCCCAGAGAGTAAGACGTCATTATTCTATTTATATCCATAGGCAGAAGAAAAATGAGTTTAACATAAAAATGATATACTTCATGTACTGCAAGAATTTTTATTTATATGAATGGATTAAAAAAAATTTATGAAGGCAAGCATCCTTGTGGTACTAAGAATAAATTATCAAATGTTGATCAAATCTCCTAGTCTTGGCCAATTTGTTCTCTTGGGCATTTAGTTTGCCAGATCTCCAGTTGTCCAACATGAAGCAACAACACTTCAAATCTGTGGCTTACAAGTATGCTATCAAGCCCACTTAAAAATTGTGTTCAACTACTTCTAGTAATCTCACCAGATACTTTGAAATACAGCTTTTTCTCAGCTTTTCTTCAAGGATCATATATTTTCTTTCCTCTCCTGTGGCTGTATACTGAAATGGGCATGTGAGCCAGAGACACCAGTATGGCTGAGAGGTGTCAGACCAAAACACCACCTGGACAGTTTATGGAATGGCTTTCAGCGTTTACAGAAAACAATGCAGATTTCTTTCACACCTCTGATTTTATTTCAATTCAGATTAGATAAAGCGCAAGGAGGAAGGAGAGGAGAACCCATCACTCCTAGGAAATCATGATGTAAGACAGCTTTAGTGCCCCCAAATCCTACTGTAATCTGCTAGGTACTTTTCCTGTTACGTTCACCTTATGTTGCCTAGTCATCAAACAGCATCAACACTGAGTGGAGGAAAAGCCCCCAGAATTTATTACTTGACATCACCAGAGTCCATTTGTAAGAAGTAATGTCATGATAACAAGAATTTCTCTCTTATCCCTGCTCTTCATTTAAGCCTTAATTCACTCAACTGCCTCTCCCATTTTCATAATGTTCTGCAAAATCTCTGGCAAGCACAAAAGAGCTCAGGGACACACTCAAACACATTTAACCTACGTACAGAGAGCTAAGGGAGCTATTTCAGCCCTGCCTTCCAAAAAAAATAAAAACACATGCAAAATCAATTACCAGTTCTGCCTTTTTGAGCCCCTGGATCTAACAGATGTAGCTTACAGACTCCCTCATATCACATGTTTATACGACAGTCCTAAGAGTACGTATCTTAGTCATGGAAAAAAACCAAAATCGTTAATTGCTATTTCAGTTGTCATCAAAACAACTAGAACCTTGTCTGCTTTCATTCTACATTTCCTTCTTTGTATTCTCCACTGACTTTCAGCATGCTCGAGAAAATACACACTCAAACTACTTTTTCTAGAGAACTTCCGGTTTGCAATAAAATGAGAAGCTGCAGTGGTTTTCACAAGCAAGTTGTCTAACATAGACGGCTGCAACACATTCCCCCTGTAGAAGTCTTCTAAGCAAGAGGAACGTGTTCTCTTGGCAGGCTAAAGCTGACACTAACCATCCAATAGGTGTAAGCTCTGGAGAGAAGAGATCCACCGGTCGCCACCGAAACAAACCTAACCAGTCACAAAGTAGTAGCTTAGAGGTACTAACAGAGAAGGCACGCAACTTTCAAGTGTTTCACTATAATGAAAATGCCAGTAAATAGTCCTATTTACCTTTCTTAGCAACCATCAACGAATCGTCTTAATGCTCACAAAGGTTCTGTAGCTTCAAATACACACAGTTACGAGCTCATAGGATTGCAGGATAAATCAGGTCGGAAGGGACCCGAGAAGGACATCTTGTCCAACCTCCTAGTATGTTTAGTTATTATAAACACCAGACTGATTCTACAGCAGCTGACTCCAATCCTAAATCCATTCATATAATCAACATCAAGTCCCTACAATCAAATGAAGGAACACAAGCCTGACCAAAGGAGTTAAACAGCCAATTTCATAAGTTTCCAACAGCAATAAAATCTGTTCTTCATCTATTTTTCTCACCTTTGGTTTGCCCACATTTTTCAGTGGAAACTATTGTTTGTCTCTCACGCCGGCAGAATCCCAGTTAGAGGCTGCCAGCTCTGCACCCAGCCATGTGTTGTGTTCAGCATGTTGAAAAATGTTTGGTACAGTCAGACCTAAGAGTGCCAACTCATGGCTATGGAAAAATATCAAACGGTTACTGAGGAGAAAACTTAGATAAATTACCAGTTGTTCACTAAGCGATTCAGTCCTCTCTCCTCTTTTTCATTGAGCACCTCTGTCTTCTCTTAGAAAATTGTAGCTTTAGAGTTAGGACACAGCGTACTTTCCCCTCATATTTCTAATTACGGTCACTAACCATGAAGAACTACCCCAAACTAAGTAATTTTTTCCTTTTTTTAAGTCATCAGATTCTTTGGTTGGCTAAAACACTTAATTGAAAAAGTAGTAACTAAGTTATAACTGTTTCTTATATCTGGTTTATATACATACAAAAATAAACCAGACAGCATGCTGTTCAAGATAGGTTTACTTTATTCAAGCAATGAAGTTAGGAAGTCCAACTTTATTTCCTTTTTTTAATTCATCACGTTTTAAAACCAAATAACTTCTTTTACTGAGAAGAAACTTAGGACTACACGTAAACAGCAGCGTGAAAATAGGTCAGATTTTGACAAGTCTATGAGTTACCTCACAGAAAGCCTATGAGGAAATTGGAGATTTTCTGGGAAACTTACCCACATCATGTTTCCATTACTGAACAAATAATAAAATTATGAAAACAGGAAGGAGGTTTTTCACTGTAGCCTACTGTATTTGTTTCTTTGTCTCCCATTAAATTTTCAATCCTCTGGATACTTCTGAGTCCATTTACTCCTAGAATAAGAAACTCCATACTCAATTTTTACTTATTTATATGCACAGTGATACAAATCATATGCTATTATAACAAACTAACAGACAAACCCACCATGGAAATCTAAGTTATTTCTTTTCAATGAGCCAACTAGTACACATTATGGCAAAATTATTTTTGAAGGAAGAATAAGTGGCAAAATCTACATGCTTAGCCTCTCATGTTTTTAAACTGAGAAAGCAAATATAGGTAGGTATGAGGTCACAAATGAGAGGAATGCTATTAAGAAAGCATGTGGGAACGAGTAACTTTGGTACAGACTGAGCACACAGGATGATCCCCTGACCTAACAGAAGGACATGCTAGAAAACCTCTGGCACAGCTTCATCCTTTGTGGAACTCCACTGAAGCATGACCAGAAATGAGTACCCTGTCTGCAAACACCAAACTGTTTCACCACTTCCAGGACTGAGTTGTTCAAATTAGGACAAGGGTACAAAGCAAGAAGTCCATTTAGGATACGCAAAACAGAGGACAGCCAAACTTCAGAAAGGCAAACACAGCTAAGAGCCGAAGAGGGGCTTGCAATTTCCCATCCTACACTTCCACAGGCTCTACCCAAGAGCGGCCACATTCCACAAAGCCACGCAAGCATGTGCTCAAATGCCAGCAAGGAAACAAACCTCACTGAAATCACTGCAGATCTTCACGTTTTACTTTTGGGCTTGACACTCACAGTTAAGAGCTCTTCTGGTTCAAGGCCAAAGTATTCAGTGTTTTACTCAATCATACCCATAAAAAGGATTATCAATGTCCTACTTAAAACATTCTTTTGCAGTGTTTCCATCTTTCTGACTGCTCACCTATCTGTGTTGAAGATAACCTTTTTTACAATGTTTCGAGTTAATGATTCTCACTAGTGCACAAGGTGTACACCATGTGCTTGGCAGAGACAAAGACTTGGTGTGCCCCATAAAAGCTTACCATCAAAGCAATCAAAAANNNAAAAAAAAAAAAAAGAAATATGGGAAGTAAAATTAGCAAATTTTTGAGTCCTGCCTTAACACAAGACTTTAAGACCTCAGCAGAAATATAAGGCTAAGTGAAAAAAGCTGTTATAATTCTTCTGTACTGGCAATTTTAACAAAATCCAGAATAAAAGCAAGCAAGACCAGAACCACAGTATTCCAAGCAAACCTCATTAGAGCAGATTGGGAAGGGAACTCTGACAGCTGAACACGTCATGATCTCCAGAAGCACAGCATACACGCATTTTTGTATTGACCTTCACAGAGACTGCCATAGGCTCTACACCTTCAAAAATTCAACCAGTGCCTAAAGACAGAGATGCCAGTGTTCGCACTTCTTTTGTGGTTGTTTCATAATGGAAGACCTTTAATTTACTTCAGATTTTTTAGGTTTCCCTCACGTTTATGAACCCTGTTCAGTTTGCATGAAGCAAGATGCGATTTGTTTTAAAACCCTAAATTTCCTGATCTGCTGCCATTTGAAATGGGGCACCTTCCATTTTGTATGGATGCAAACAGGTCTCATGAAGATCTGCTCCATTCTTGGAACAACCACCACTGCAATGAAACTCAGGTCTGCAACTCCTTGGTCCCAAAATGCAACCTGAGATCAAGCTGAAAATTTCTTATTTTGTTCAACTTTCAGTGCTTGCAAGTCTACAATAAGTCTTACAATAGCTGACGTGCTCTCTGAAAAATAGCCATCAGCGGCAATCTCAGAACTACGTCAAGATCTTCCCTTTCACTTGGAGGAGAAAAAACCCAACCCAAACAAAAACCACTCTTCCCTAGCCCTGTGAGGGACATTCGTGAAGAGAGCTTCAAACACACAGACCCTGAAGATTTTTTTTTAATAGGCATATTTACTTAAATTAAATAAATAACCTCAGAACATTTATTATGACATGATTTTCAAATTCCCTCTCCCAAGCTTTAAGATGTGACATTGGCTTAGAGTTTTTCGGCTTTTAAGACCGTAGTTTTGTAGCAGTAGATTTGAGGTCTGATACATGGAGGTTGTATATGACTGTTCATGCAATACAAGTGAAATCAATCTAAACTGCTCATTAAGTCCCAGATTCAAGGGCATCCCTTTGAGGAACTTCTATAAACTTTAACTGCAGGGGCAATAAACACAGAGTGCCAGCTCACATTAACTGGAATAAAAAAACAGTGAGGTGATTTCTCCATAATGCTTATCAAAATTTTATCTCAAGTAAATGATTTATAGTATGAGATTCTGCCAGGGCTGCTCCTCTTTCTGCCCCATATAGTCAGACTATCCTTCTCTTAAGGAGGGGTACCTTTCAAAAAGAGGAAGAAACAATCTTCCCTCAATTTGTCAAGTGACATTCTTCAATAGGATATGATAAGGTAATGTTGCAAACAGACATTGACTTTTAAAAGGTCTGTTTTCCCTCCTGAACCTAGACACAAAATAAATGAAGTGCCTGTTGATACTTCACTACCTGTGCTGATTTGCACAATGGTGTAAATACACCTTTTCAGTGCTGTGCAGGTGCCAGGGCTTATTGGGTAACGATCCCCTTCATTTGCACTTGAAAAGAAATAAGCCTTTAGAGTGTAATCAACTCCATGTTTATTTGTCACTCCCCCCTCTCTTTTCTATTTTGAGGGTTACAGAGGATGTGTGTTCCTCCTCTGCTCCACCAGCCAACAGACTTCTCACCGCTCTCTGGAAGAAGAGTGACAAAGACAGGGGATAGGAGACAAAACCAAAAGACCTCTCATTACCCGTGGGATTTGGTTTCCTGCCAGAAGAGACCAAACTAAACTTCAGCTCCCCTCCACCACCACCTTTCTGCTTCCAACAGGGTACAGCAGCAGCCCCACCTTCACGCACTACTGATCTGAAAATACGTAAGACATGCGAGAGGCTATTTATGATAAAGTAGCAGAGATACCATTTTCCCTCTTAGGGATTCAACGCACGTGCCCGTCTACATGAAACGCACATATTTGTCTTTTCACGTTCTCCAATGGTCTGGCCATGCTGAGATCGGAGGCCACAGCCTGCTCGTCCTGTCCTGCGCACCTCCAGCAGCGCTACAGGCTCTTCGAGAATTGTTTCATTCAACCCAGACGTGGTGGCTTTTCAGGCAGAGAAAGGGGAATTAAGCACAAGCAGTCTGTAAAATGCTTCGCAAATTTAATCCCCGATTCTGAAAAACCCTAAGGTATTTGTCTTGACATTCAAATGAACTGGGCCACTGACTTCAACCGCAACACTGAACGGGAGATCACAGAGCACAGGACTGCCTTTCCTCAATTTGTGCAACGCGCAAAACTCCAGATTATTTTGACAGGAATGAAGGGTGACCCAGGAATGCTCACCCTCAGTAGCAGTTACGTAAATTTACCAAGCATTAATCTTTTCTTGTCTAGGATGAAGCCTGTCATATGATATTGCCACCAAAGCTACTTCTCCAAAGTAAACTGTAATTTGCACTAGCTGTCTAACAGCTTAGCCTGTTTATTTACATTTTTCTTTAATGAATTCTTCATCTAAGATTCTATAGGCAAAGGAGTAAAAAAACCAAAACAACAACAAAAAAACCAACCCTGAATTGCACTTCCCTATCCTCTCCTCTCCTCACCACTGCACTTTACCATGAGGAGAAAGGAAAACTGTACTTCAAAGCAGGAGAGAGAGGAACAGAGAGGTTAGGAGTTATACCCATGGTCGTGCAGACAGACGTTGCAGAAAGTAGCGTGAGAACCTGGGTCTGAATACTGCCACCCCCGCTAATTAAAACATTCAAATGCCCACACTTTTTTTTCCCCCTCTAATGTTCTTCATTATTGACACTATATGTGAAGCTGCATTTAATAGCCCTCGTGGGTGGGCATAGGTCATTTTCTGCTTCTGCATATTCTATTTTCCCCAAGAGAGGCTTATGCAATATCCTGATGTTCAAACAATAATGGAGTCACGGAAAATGTGCTCTTGCATGAAAACTTAAGGAGGGGGATGGGAGGAGATGGAGAGCTGTCTCATTATCCTCAGAAGTTTCAATTTAAACCAGCTGTACAATAAATAACTTCCTGCACTTTGCCACTAACACAGTGAAAGGATACTCTCTGAAAACAAATATTTTGGGGTCAAGTGTGTATATCCCCTCTAATGATAACACTGCGAGTACTTCCTGCTAACTTCGGCAAGAGCCACGTGGGATTCTGCAGAATCCCAGGACCTGGTTTTCTACCTCTCAACATACCATTTCAGCCTGGGCAAGTGGTTTCCCTCAACGCTAAGAGAGCGTGCTTCCCTAGGGAAACCTGTCTGCAGCCTCTTGTATCTGTTCTGTGCCAGTGGTAAAGCCCAAGTTTTACTCCATGACCATGGTACGCATACATCCCTGCCCCACGCGGATGTTCTCACATGAAATTCAAGCTGAGGACATCTTAGGGTTTTCCCTTCAGTTGTGAAAGGGAGGGAACTGAATCAAGTCCCTTTCTCTCTCCTTCACCCAGCCGCCTTTTTTCACGTAACTTGTAGGAAATAAGGTCCTTTCACCTCTCTATATCCACTGAGAAATTTGGCTGCAAATGTCTAATGAACTCAAAAGCTCTTAGATGACATGGCAAAACACACATTTATACAAACAGCACGAAAATGGGATTTGCACGACTGTAAGAAAATGAGCTAAAAATAAATACTTCATGATCCTTTATCATAAAATTACTGTGTTTTGCCATACAAAGAAGCCACCACCAAAATTCACTAGCAAGGTGTCAATGCACACAAATTATGCCAAATTTGTATCCATTTTCAGATTATTTAAATAGTTACGAATAAATACTACATGTTTCCATTTTACTAGGTAATGGAAGCATGGTTTGGGTTCTGTATTTTTGCATGGAACCACTCAAAGTATGGCCAGCTGTCACAGTCCTACACCAAATCTCTTGATATTCCTATTTTCCCCTAGAAGATTCTATGCCTACTGCAAGGTAACGATGGGGAAATACCGGCTTTCATTTTAAAGAAAAGGCTAGGAAAAGCTTCAGAAATGTACCAGAAACAACAAAAACAAAACTCCCCAAAGAGGAAAATAAAAACAATATATACACACTGTTTAATATTAACAGGTATACATATGTCCTAACATAAAGGTTTGTTTCTGTGTTTTTATAACTTGGGCATGACGTGGCTCATTCAGGCGACTATCACAATAATGCATAATATATCTAATTGGAAGCTGTATTTCTTTTCTATCAAAAGTTTTTGTGTTTGTTTTCAGATTTGCTGTCCGATTTTTCCAGCCGAGGCAGCTGAAAAACGTGCCTGATCAAACAACCATGCAAAATATATGTTGGGTATCTAACCTGAACCTATCTGTCAAGTCTTTGGGGCTTCAACAGCTTTACCTACGACAAACGGACTTATTCTCCTCAAAATCCTTTGTTACCATTGAAAGCTTTTATAAGACCCTTAATAGAGCATCAATGCAAAACCAAAGTCATGCTGGTGCAGATCAAACGTCTTCTAGCTCCTGTGGATGGCAGGGTGATGCTCTGCTAGAAGACATCAGCCATGTATGACCTCTAATGACCCAAAATAGCTGTGCAAGCCCCGCACCTCAGAGGACGCATTCCCTTTGGACTTCTTGCCTTGATCCACAAAGCATGACAATTTGTTGCTGATCCAGGCAGCTCAGCTGTTCAAGACATCACAGTGAAGAAATGTACCATTAAATTACTTTTCCATGCATGGATTATAGGTGCAGGTAGTTCATGCTGGGTTTGAAAAAATAAGGGGGGGGGTGGGTTGTTCCTTCCAAGCTTTGTGCAGACAGCTTGGGTGAGTGTCAGGCAAACACCAAACACCAGCTAAGGTAAGAGAGCAAGGATGTTGAAATAAAAGCATTGCTCCTTACCAGCTGTCACCCACTCTGTGGCCGTGGAACTTTATCACATAGTAAGTCTCTAAATTGACAGGATTTTAAACCCATTGCTCACTATTTTTATCTTATGAAATTATTACGGGGTGGGGGGGGTGGGGGGGAGATATCTAGATTCTCTTCCCCTTCATATGAAATGTTTGTGCCGATTAGCACCTTATCTTCCTTTGAAATCCAGTATTTAGACTATGTTCTTAAAGGAGCAGGTCACTAGCCACCCTGCTATGATCCTGCAATACAAGTCAGCCGCCTTTTTATGTTTTGGGGTTGGTGGTTTTTGGTTTTTTTGTTTTGTTTATTTTTTAAAGAGTGTCCATAAGTAGAAAGTACAACCAATAGCACCTATAGAACTTGCCAGCATGAAGACTAAAACTATCTCAATGGTACAGGGCTTTCAGTAACCTCACAAATGTCAGCGTCTGCCCTCCTGCTCAGCTCCTGTTCTCCACAGCCACCATCGACATCCTCTGCAACCTGTCGCTCCATTAATTTTTCAATGTTCAACCTTTCTCAACACTATCATAATAAGAATAGCTATTGGAGACCTTCCTGCTAATTCATTAATAATCATAACCCATCAGTTGTTAAGATGATTCGAAACAGCAAATTTAAAAACCTCCTTCATTTCTTTTTAGCAATTATCTCAGCTTCACAGTTTGATGTTTTTCTCCTGTACAGAGACCATTTATCTTTTCTGTTCAGTCAGGGGCAAAAAGTAGAAACAGAATAAGGCTCACGTCAGCATTGCCAAAGACGTGGGGAACAAAACCACAGAGATCCTGGGGTCTGACTGCTTCAGTGCAATGAGATCCAGGCTCACAAAGCCCTTCAAATTGATTTCCCTCAGATGAGATTCAGTGTGCTGGCACTTAGAGTCCCCTGCCAGGGGTTTAGCACGATTATTGGGAAGAAACCAATGCCACCTCTGGGCAATCGCCAAGGCTTGCCCCTGCCTGAGCCCCAGCTGCCCAGTCCGTCCTGGCATCTCCCAGCACCTGAGCCTCTCCGGCCAAGGGCCCCTGCACATCTGTAGCGTCTGCGCACGTACCACTCCGCTGGCTTCCCCCTGCAGCCTGCTTTTCCCATCTGAGGGGAATTTCCTACCAGTGGGGCCATTAAAACATTAACAGTGACTTAAGCCTGATGAAATCCTGATGGCAAAATAGACCAGGTTTACTGTCAAAGCACAAGGTTATAAACAGACATAAAATAATCCGTGTAAAAATGGTGCTTTTCATTCCTGTTTGATAAAGTCCGCAAAATCAACATATCAAATGCTCAGCACAGCAAATGTCTGCACGCAACCAGGAGGAGGAACAACACGTGGCTTCTTGCAGAATTTACCTCAGAGCATTGCAACAGAACTCGCAAATATGAGAGAAATCACTTCAAGACTGGATATAAAAGTTGATACATCCAACACGTTGGAAATAAAATCACAATACAAAGTTAATCTGACAAGTTCAGTATACTATCTTTTTTTTTTCCATAGAAATTCCCCACATTTTTCCCCATTCATGTTTGTAAACATCACCTTTAAAAACACTATGGTCTGATTGTATTTTTTTTATATCCTCCCTTGCTGAAACTGAAGGCTGAGGTAAAGCAGAAAGAAATGGTGATTATTAATTCACTGCCCCACACACAATAGGATCAATCATCATCTTTGGATAAGAAGACAGAGAGAGAGAGTGTATGTGTGTATATACATATACACACGCGCGCGCGCGCGCAAACATATATATGGTAACAAGTGGTTTTTCACTGTTAAAACTATTTGCTTTGAGACTGGAACATTCTGATCCTGGCAAAATGACGTAACTTATTAGTGGCAAGAAGTGACTCAGTGCCTTGCACTATTTTAGTAAGCCAGATGAGACGATCATTAACTCTGCTACTTCAAACTCGCACACACTTCCAAATTCAAACTTTATTATGGGAAAAAGGAAAAAAAAAAATAATAAAAGTACAATGGAAAAAGCCTTCAAAATAAACCCATAAGAAAGCACAAAGACCACTACGGAGCTTTCAACTTGTTCTTCATAAAGTGACCGGGAATGAGAAAATACAAGTACCTGATAAACTATTTATTCTAATTAGCTCTTTAAAAACCAGATTGCTAGACATCAAAAAAAAAAAAGCAGAGTTTACCAAAAATCTCAGGGCTTTCTCCATTCGTCACTCTTCTAATAAGCAAGAAAGAGATAAATTTAGCCTAACTGTATGTGTATTTCATACATACAGTTATTTCCCTCTGCCGGACACCTCATCTCAGCACTAACTCTAGTGCACCAGGAAGGGTGAAGAGGTATCCTCAGAGGCCGCTCCTCCGGGATGAAGTTGTGTCTGAAATCCACGCTGCGTCACTGGCAGAGCACACTCTGTATCAGGCCAAAAAGAACATCCCAACGGCTACCATAGATTTGTAGAAGTAAAGACGGGAAGCTTTGCCCAGTCTTCAGATCACTTTATCGTCAACCCTATTTCTCTGTACCGATAAACAGCAATAGTTTTGCCTGGTTAAGCAAATCTTCAGAGGAAGCATTTTACAAATAAAATACAAATACATTTATATATGAAGGCTGTGTGATATAGCGGTCACAGCATTAGACAGAGCAACATCATTTACATACACTGAAATGTGAGTAAGTTATCTCCTCTCTCACTTCATGCATCCCCAAGGTGGAACTCCCCATACCTACCTGCTTCAAAAATAAGGCTTGCAAAGTGCTAAGAAAGACCAGGTGGGATCTGACGCTCCAGCTGTACCAGCCAAGCCTTCTAGTGCAGCCCCCAGCCATCAGAAGGTGGTTTTGTTCACGCAAATTATGACCGGTTTGTGCAGTGCAACAGGCCATGTGAAATAAAAGCAGTTTTAGCTGTAACAGCTATAAGTATACAGAGGCTTGTAAGCATTAATAAAAGAGAAAATAAAGTTCCACGCCTAAATTCTGAATATTTGTAGCACAGATTTAGCCTAAGAGCTATTAAAACATTTTGTGTCTCGCTTATTAAAAAAAAAAAAAAAGAAAAAAAAAGAAAAAGGGGAAAAAAGGGGAGGGCTTCACATTTGACATTTATTAGAGGATACAATAATGTCATACTGAGTTTGTGTCATACTGAGTCTCTCTCTCTCTGCCCTTATGCACACATTCGACACAGAGATTGAGGCATAACACCTAGAGAGACAGGCCACTCCTTTCCACATGAACCTTTCTAGCAATAATTAAAGAATTCAGCTAAGCATTTCTTCGACAGCTATTTCTAAAATTGCCATTTCTATGTGGATTTTAGAATCCAGTATACATGGTTTGTGTTTTGAAGACAGAGTAGACTACATAATCCTATAATTGCAAGTAGTGAAGCTTTTGAGTTCTCAATTGTGTCAATGTTATGTGCAAACTGTACTACAACAAAGTTGCTAGTAATCATGTTTGATAACTGTTTATGAAGAGATAGAAACCAAAGTGTGCCTAGAGAGCAGGAAAAATTAGAGCAGGGGGATGAAGACAGAGCTGGAAAAAAACCCAAACCCATGGTTTGGAAAAAGTAAAAATAAAAAATAGAGAGGATTATTGTCTTACTTAAGTCATCTCCTGTATTGAAAGGAGACTGCAATCAGAAATCTGCCACTTACCCCACAAATTAGCCTGACTTTCAAAGGCATCCTTTAACAGATGTGTGCCGTGGAGTAATCAGTGCACCCATTACATGAAAAGCCATTTACCACAGGAAGCAGGATTAGACTGAATCAAGGAAACAAAACTGACTCTCCCTCAAAAATAAAAAAAAATATTAAAATCAGGCAATGTATTATTTCAGACCAGTATTTTCAACCTGAAGCATCATCTGGTGTTATGAAATATTGAGATTAATTGGAAGACTAGAATTCAGGGATCTTTACATCCATTTTTTCCCACTTTACACTAGAAGGTTTGGGAGTAAGCTGACGCACTCCCTAGAACAGACAAGGAATGTGCGTTATGCTGCCTTCAGTATCAGCCTCCCAACTTCAGGGCTCCTGGGTGAAAACATAAATTCATTACACACTGTAAAAACTTGGTTTCTCAGCAATCAGAGAGGATGAGGGCTTTACTCTCCAGATCTGAAATCAGCTTTGGCACATCACACCCGCTTCTGCTCCTCACATCTCCCCAGGGAAGGTCACGGGCTGAGGGCTGCCTGGGCCCTTCAAATGTGCTTGGTGAGCCACACATTCATGCACACACCCCAGAGCAGAATCAAACAGCAGCAGGGAAAAGGACTGAAATGTGGCCACAGGCTCTATAAATTGTGGACCATATTCTGGTCACGGACCACAAATTCTTCACTCCAGCTTTGCTGGACTGCACCAACAAAGCTTTCTAGCACATACCACTTACCCCCATGAGATTACTATCTCAAACACAAGATCACACATACGAGGGAAAACATTACTATCACCTAGTATTAAAATAGGAAAGCTTTTCGCCTCACGCTCTAAAGCCCTCACTTTGGACCCACAATGTAGTGGACATGGTTAGCCTTCCACCACCTTCTTCCCTTTCATTATCCACCTCTGCTGCCCAGCCTGGCAGCGCAGCTTGACTTCAGCTCCCTCAAACTGATCTGTGGACTAAGAAGCCACAGACTAGGAATGTAAAAGCACCCATCATTACAGGCAGAGAGGAAAAACAAAACAAAAATACCAGAGACACGCTTTTGATTGTAGCGTCTCATTCCACAGCTCATCGTCATCAGTCTAATGCGTAAAACAAATTTATGGGAAATGCCCCTCTCTCCCATTCCTAATTGCAGCACTGATTCACTGCATAACCCTGACCAGGCTATTTACCCTCTCCCTTTGTTTTAATCAGCTGTCATGGGAGGATGAAGACCTCCATCACTAGAGGTCTGAAGAAGCTTCTTTAAAGCTAGATGATGCTTTGAAGAATAAGAAAGCAACAGAGAAAATGCAAAGCATAAATGCATGGTAGTGAATCAGCTGCTATATAATAAATTACTTCTCTTTAAGAACAAAACAAAGATAAGGTTTGAAATTCAGTTTTCTAAGATGTAGCAAAACAAGAAGACTCAGATTCTACCACAGCGTATTACGTTGCTGGGATGCTCTGAAAATCAAGTTCACTAAACAGTAGTTTACATCCCATGGAAAATACTGTTCCAAAAATGTGAAGTTTTATAACAACTGTATGTTTATAACAGTGTTCACATGTTCCAGATTCATTAAGGTTTTAATTCTAGCTTCTCTAATATATGCACATTTTTGTCCATTCCTACTAATTCTTTGTGATTATTTGCTCAAGCATTCAGCAAATGCAGGTACTGAACACCAGAACCCCTCTCCTTCATGCCAAATATGCCCTAAAAATCATAAATGGTTTAGCACAGACAAGCAAATACATAAGACTATGTAACATGAGCTTTTGTACATTTGACCTGGTTTAGAAATGAACACCTTTTTTTCCAGCTGGTTTCTGTTCTTTCCATTTGCATGGACAATGCCCTGCCCTTCCAGCTTTTAGCTACTCTGGGTTAAGGAACAAATACCAGTCATTCTCTGCTCCAGAAACCTACAGGCACCCCTTTTTATTTAGCAATAAAGCAATTTAGGGAAAAAAAAAAAAAGAATGGAAGGATGAACGTCAATGGACGGATGAGCATCAATGGACAAACATCTCATCTATGCCACAGTGTCATTTTGGCGCTTAAAAACATTAAAGAACAGAGCCATGGTCTTAGCAGTTACTATATGGCTAGCCTTTTCATGACTCTCACAAAAAGACAGATGAAATGTATCTGTAATCAACATGTTTCATTCTTTGCATTGCTGCCATTTTCTTGTGACTTCCAATTCTGGTCATGCAACCATTGGCCACAGGCATTCCCAGAACATCCAGTGTCTGAAGTAAAGTATGGAACATCTCCTTTTACCTTAAACTCCATTAAATCTATGACACTAAACAAGACTAGAAGCAAGGGAAAGCCTGCAGAAATGCAGGTAACAGCACTTAACTTTATTGTCAATTCAGAGATTAATTCATTCCAAAATTCACTAAATCTGGAGTGTATCCCTGTATGTGTGATGACACAGCGCTTGCCCGAAAGTCTCACTCCAAAACATTTTGCTTACTCATATGCATGTTGCACCAGGAGCCCTTGCCTTTAAAGTATATACATTGCAACCTGACCTCTTGCCAAGAGTGGATTTTGCACACCATCCTGGCTGATTATACATTTTTAACAATTAATTTTCTCAGTCCCAGTTAAGAGGGAAATTTCATTGTCTCAAGTGGTTTCTTGCACTGGCCTCTGCAAACAAATGTCTAAAGTATCACCTGGTACTCTTAAAACATTATGACACTCCAACCCCTGTCCCTAATCCACACCTCTCTCCTAAGAGAGAAACAGCAATCAGTTTGGACAAGAGCCCATCCAATTTGCTAGCACCAAGGCCTGTGTCAGGAAAAAAAAAAAAAAGATTTTATTTTATTTTTTTTTTGCTGTTCACTCCCTTAATGGCTCTCATTAATTGCCAGGGTCCACCTTTCAAGTAAGCAGCTCTGGTGTTTAACAACATACACAATTAGCTGGCCCTGTTACTGTTTATCTCGGAGGCAGGCACGGAAATTTCCAAGCGCGCGGTTTCTGCCGTGCCCATTAGAAGCAAGAGCGAGGACATTAGTCTTTGTGACATATGGTATTCAGATGCACCCCACTGACACAGAACATAAATGGCTTCGGGGCACTGATGGCGAACACGTAACTCCTGAAGCCATCATGGTCCAACTGCCCACCAATTTATCACTGTAATACAAAAGCCATGTGTATTCACTCACTTCTGTTAACTATCAATTCAAAGGGGGCCGGCATGTCACTACGAAAAGGGACAGTCAATAAAACTGGCAGCGCGCTCCAAAGCTTTTTCCATGCTGAGCGCTTTGTGGCACACGGAGTTTTCTCATTAGGTGGAAATCACCAGGAGAAATTCCGCACGCCCACCTCTCTGTCCCCACCTGCAAACGTACATCTGGGAGCAAACATTAAAAGAACTTTATTGGAGGCAATGAAAAAAGAAAGACCTCTCATTTTGCTTTCATGCTTTGCGAATCCTCCCAGATTTCTCGCAATACTGCAAATGAAGATTGATGCAAATGCAAGCAAGGGAACTTGTAAATAATCGACTGTCTGATTACCGTTGTCTGCTCCTATGCAGAGCTCATTTGATAATTATGAGGAAGTGCAAATAAGCTATGAATGAATATAAAATCAACACATTGCGGGGGGAGGAATAATACACTGAATCACATTTTCTACACTACTGTCCCTTCTGACAGCCTCTTTTATTTTGAGCTTAATATATCTACCATTTCATTTATTTTGAGCTTAATAACCCAACTCGGAGATGAATACTTTGGCTGCTGCATTTAAGAAACATGAAAATCTTGCAGTAATATCTTAGCATGGCTCATAAAATATAGGTCTTGTATTTCTTTTTTATCTTCATCTACACCTTTACAAGACCAATTTCCTTTCAGCTACATACAAATCTAAGTAGCATGGCTGACACGGAAAAATGGTGTATGTCCAGCTGCAAAATTACTTGAAAGATGCATTTAACGTTGCCCCTAAACCAGAACAATCTCCCTTGTTACTGACAACAGCAGACAGTGGAAAAGAGAAATCAAATAATGGAGGAGGAAAAGATTAGAAGGTAAAAGCTGAAGATGTTATGCTCACTAAACCATACAAATATTCTTTCTCTCTGTAGAGATGTGGAGCCCTACTGGAAGGCTCTCTACATCTGCTCTCCTAAGTATCTTTCATTGAAGTCAACAGAAATTAAACATGGGGGCTAACTCAGGCCCCTCATGCAGATGACTGACTGCAACACCAAGACCAGGTGTGGCTGTATCTCCAGATCTGCTGGCCTGGATCTTCTAAAGTCACAAAACCTGTGCAAAGCAATTGAAGAATGGTTCCCAAGAGCTACTTTCTGAACACAGTTGAGTATTTTTAATACTGGTTTGTAAGGAGAAAAGAGAGCTACATTAATATGAATATAGAACAGAATAACAGTATTTTTCAAGTCCCCTTACACCAATAAATGGCTGTCACTAGGAGGGAAAAAAGCCAACATTTCAGTTGAAACATCTTCCCTTCCACACTCAGTGTTTATGCAAGATATAATATATTAATAATTAAAAAAATAGAGTAGTTAGAATTCCTGCCTGCTTCTACTTTTCCTTTCCAGCCACCCCAAAAACCAGTGTTACACAGGCAGGCAAGAATTCACAAATGATTCCATAACCATTCCACCAAGCCATTTTGTTAGAAAAGCTGAAGGGCCAAGAATCCTAAGTTTTAAGTGGTCAACCAGCAATTATGGGGGAAAAAATAATAATGCTGGTTATTTCTATGACAGTATTTTAACATTTTACATTAAGTAAAAAGAATGGAGTGGAACATAAGTTCTTGCCCATGAGTTGATCCAAGAGGAAAAAGCAAAGCAAACAAATAAATAAAAAAAATCAGAGAGTTAAATACGAAACATTGAAAGTAATGGAAAAAAAAGTTTAAATGCAGCTGACAAAAACAGAGAAAAAGAAAAGCAAAGTTATTTTGAAACATACACAAACAAATTTAGATTTAGAAAATGGGACATTTTAGCATTCAAATCCTCCCTGCTTCTATTAGACTCAACCTGAAGAGATGCTGAGTATTTACAGACCTGAATTTGGAAAAATACTATGCAAATGCACAAGATACAAGCACACAAGTAGTCATTTGTGCTGGCTAATGCAGCTGCTTGAATTTCCAGGTAGAGGATATCACAATGAAGATGAAGACTAATTGCTTTTCCTTCAAGGTAAAAAGACTCCCAAAACCCCATTACAATTATCAATGGGGGGGGCAATCACACCCTTGGGGACGAAAACATATCAACACGGCATTACTTAATAGTATGTAAGTTGTGCATTGTGCTCAGTTGTCACATATAATCATGAACAAAAAAGTATCCAAGACCTAAATAAAATATCTTTGCAGACTCATTCAGTTATTTACAGTACTTCACTGCTAACTCTCCTCCACTCGGTGCCCCAGCCTACAGTGGACTGAACAGAAATGATAACCTTTTTCAACCACTAAGAACAGGACTTAATACCCTCTTCTTTCCTAGATTTCTTTTTGAGGAGGTGGATCTGTGAGTCAGTCGTCTTCCCTCTTGCACGCCCTCTTTGGTACTAAATGTATAAACCTGAAAGTGATTCTCATGACATCCCATAAAAATCCAATCTGGGTATCAGTGCTATTATCCAAGTGTGAGATTACAGGGGCACAAACACAGAGAACTGGGACACCTTAAGCAAGGTCTCCTCATAGGCTAACAGCAAAGCTGAAATAAGATTGTAAGAAAATACCTGCCAGGTAACTGGGAGGGTGCAATGACGTCTATAGCATTTCCTTTTCAACTGTTGCCACCTCTCCTAGAGGATGGTATCTTACAAGGAGCGTATGTTGTTTAGCAGTGTTTGATGCAGTTGTCTAATTGCCATGTCATAAAGCTGTACCTGACCACAACTGTACCACCAAAGGTAATATTGATGACAATCATCCCTACATTCAACAGCCTAATGAATACAAATTTCAGTGATGTTGAAAGCCAGATGAGGACTCTTCCTCTTCTTTGGAAGTCACATGAACAATTTTACCGTAGTTCCTATTTATAGGCATCACTCAGAGCGGGAAACCTGTCAGAGGAGGTGGAAGCAAAGGCAGGGTGCGTGCGTGTGTTAAGAAACTTCTCCCTTCAGCAGGCCACTGGAATTTATTTAAAACCCCATAAAATTAACACAGATTTCATTATACATTTAAAACTCATAATGTCTCAGAAAATAAAATTAAAATGCCTTTTTACATTTGTTTAAAGCAAGTCTGATCTGCAAGCATGGGAACACTTCTACAAATCTAAGACCTCAGCTTCTCCAATGCGTGACCCAAGAGACCAGATTACAGTTTTATAGTCTGGATATAGATCAAAGATTTTCACAAACAGTGGGCAAATCTTAATTTGTTCAAGGCTTTACTCGCCCATCAGAAAAAGCTTTGGAGCAGCATTTCAAAGTTATTTAGAAGACAAGGTCTTACCTTCAAAAAATGGGTAAATCACTTAAACTCAAAATGCAATTGTGTAATTTGCAGAATGAGGATATCTACCCTACATATTGTTGCAAGACCAGGTAAAAAATTATTTGTTCCTTTAATATTAACAAAATGGAGAGAGCTTTACATAAAGCTGAATGCAAAGTGGGAGGAATACAAATGCCTTTGGCTAGACAACTTCTGAAACAGCTTACATTTTCTGAGCTTTAGTATACCTGATTTTTTCCCTTAAACATTTCTCAAGGTCTTGGAGGAATTTAATCCATTCATTTTACTGAGTTGGACTGAGTAGTTTTACCAAGTTCTGCTAATTTTCCACAGAGCAGCTTCGCAGAGGACAAACGTGCCACAGCCCAGCTCCAGCAGCCCAGCCAGGTGGTGATGCACATGGTGCCTGCACAGCTAGAAACCACGGCTCTGCTATTCAGTGGCACTCCAGACACGCTGGAAATAGCTTTTCAAAATCATAATAATAATAAATATGGAGATCTCCCACAAGACAAGGTGCAGATCCTGATAATTATTTGTGCAGCCCTAGAGTTTCACAGAGATGAAGTTAATAGCTGCGCATGGACAGCACTACCACAGGAAACTGGGATTGTGACTGACACAGTGACAACCTAGTCCGCACAGAGAAATGGAAAGCACATGTGTCCTTTCAGAACTCCACATTCAGTGGCATTTAACAATGCCGACTGCAAAAAATACAACCACAAACAGACAGTTTCCCTGCTGACGAATTGGTACCGAAGCTCTGGAAAATCCTACAAATAGCGGCAAGGTCTTTTCATGCTAAATAATATGTCTGTGGCAGAGATGAATCCAGTTCAAGGGTGATTAGAAGCAGGAAGCAATAAAGGAGGAGAGTCAGCATCAGACTCAGTAGAAAGTCTTTAACACTCAATTATCATAACTATAAACAGCAGGAAAAAGTTTTAAAATTTATTGAAATCAGGCTAACAATGCATGCAACACATCTAGGTATTTTTTTTCTATGAAACTCCCTAGCATATCAATCAGCTTTAAGGAATGACTAATACATTTTAATATTGCTTTTGAAGTTCATATTGAAGCATTTAACAGCAGGAACTACTAGGCTTGCTATTGATTTGCCATAATAAGGTTAATTAACATTCATTACTTTATTACTTCGAAGACAGCAGAACTGATGGGAAACAAATATTAGGAAATATCATTAATAAATACTTAGTATACAGCAGATCTTGAAGCTTCCCCTTCTCACAAAGGGAGGGAGTCCTAAAAATATTTGAATTCTAAGTTCCCTTGCCATTATGGTTACAACTGGATCAAGTAGAAAGGAATGTTCCCTTCTCACTCTAAACTACACACGAGTACAAAAATTCCACTAAAAGACAAGACTTGTAAAAATATGCTCGTATTGCAAGACATTAAGCCGACCCACTGTCTATCAAAATGAGAAACTGCAGAATTCAGAAAACCCTTTTGCATCAGCCTGAGGAAATTGCATTTACAGAGAAAGGAACCCATAGGTAAAAACTCAAGATGCTTTAGGGCTGAAGAATAACTACAAGTGTGGGTAGGTCATTTGTGGGCTACCCCATAACATTCAGATGATTGAAAGGCTCCCGAGTACGTTTGTGGATCTTGCCCAAAAAGTACCATTATAAAGCACTCGTATTCCCCTAGCCTCCAGCCATGAAAACCAAAACATAAATCAGTTCCCAGCAAAGGAGTCAACAAGCCTCTTGATTACCAATAAAATTGTTAGTAGCAAACATATAAACATATTTCTAAACTACTTCCTTATTTTAAGTCAAGCGCTGTAAACTAGTTAGATTGATGGTAATTATTCAATCTTAAAATCTATTTTTGCCTCGACTGAAAAAATAAAGCTGGAGCTAAAAAAGAAAGAAGACTTAAATCCCAGCCTTGCAAAAAAATGTGTATTTGTTTTCTATTATAACATGTGGCTTTTGCTGATGCAACTACCACCGGGAGAAAAAGCCTTGACTCAATTTTGCACTTGACGCGCAGGCAACTGTAGTACAGGCAGGGCTAGCAGAATCAGCTTTAAAGTGGCCCAACACTTTCCATGATACTGCTCATTAAGTTGCATCTGCAACATTTGATTCTTCATTATTTGGCCCGAGATTATGTATACAGGTGGCTGAACGGTCACTCTGCAGGATGACAGAGAAACATATTATTTTACCCATGTGAAAAACAGAATCTAAGTTCTCATAAGGCTTGTTTCAGATCGTGAATTTGAGAGTTTGGAGGGGGCTACGGTATCAGAGACAGACCATTTGCTTTCCCTCCCACAGGCTTCCCCAAATTTGCCAAGTCACAAGACAATGAAAGTACAGTACTTCAAAATTACTACTAGAGAGACCCATTAAAACATTTAACACTGCTGCTAAGATCTCAACCAAGCCTGACTTGCATGGAATTAAACTATATGAGGTGCGCCAAAAGGTTAAAGCTTTGGTACAAATCTTGAACTATGCACTAAAACAGAGTTTGCTTCCCTTTCCATCCTGAGTACTTACCACAGCCAGTTATGGAAAGCACGTAAAGGGACAACTGTTCACAGAATCACAGGGTTGGAAGGGACCTCTGGAGATCATCTAGTCCAACCCCACTGCCAGAGCAGGGTCACCTAGAGCAGGTTGCACAGGAATGCGTCCAGGCGGGTTTTGAATGTCTCCAGAGATGGAGACTCCACCCCCTCTCTGGGCAGCCTGTGCCAGTGCTCTGCCACCCTCAAAGTAAAGAAGGCGGTTTACGTTGGAGAAAATGGTGGGGAATGCTTAAATGAAATGCTTGGAGAAAATGGTGGGGAAAGCTTAAAGAGAAGTACACAAAAACAGAGACATGAGGATCACTACAAGGCGATAGATGGATATTGGCATTACGAGATATGACACAGGAGAAACAGGACTGAGAACACAGGAGATAAGAAACAAAAGAAATGAGGAGGGAACACAGACGTGGTGGGGAGCTGCAGTGTCATGCAGAACAAGTATAATGGCCAGAGGCAGAAAACCAGACTTCTGTTGCCGCTTGCTCAGAGTGAGGGAACAGAACTGAGAGGCAGTGGAGGCTAGCAACGAAGTAGGGACAGAGTTCACGTGAGACAGGAGAGCAGGGGAGATCCTAAGCAGAGCCTGGGATGCCTTAGTCCTGCAACTCCTCCCCTCCCACGACTCTGCCTGCTGCCAGGGCTGGGGCACACAGAAAGCGACAACCAGCAGAAAGGACTTCTCCAGCTCACCTGGCAGAAGTTTGCATTCACTGTTTAGGCACCTGTGACGCCTGAACAAAGCTCTAGCCTCATTTTCATTCCATAACAAACCTGCAAAACTTATCTTTAATAAGATACCTATGAAGTTCAGTTTAGACAGCACAAGCAAACAAATCCACAAACTTGGGATGGCCACACAAATCAATTTAGAAGTTACCAGAGAAAGCAACGAGCAGGTTGTGATTCAAGACATCAGGACATCTGAACTCTCTCCTCTGCTTGCTGTGTGACCTTAGAAGAGCAACACCATTCATGCTCTCGATACACACACACCTCTCTTTCCTTATGGTTCCTTCCTGCAGAGGACATTTTTGAGAGCTATGTACGAAAGAAGAGCACAAGGATACCGAACAGGAGCTCATCATTCAGGCTGCTATTGAAACACATGTGAAAAAGGGATTCACATGAGAAGGTGAGAGAATCAAGGTTCTTAAGGTAAAAATTAATCATGTTTAAAATGGGGCTGACTGTTATGTATTTGATAGTATACAGACTCCAACTACTGTACATGTCAGAATTCCACTGAGCGACAGAAAATTTACAGCCCTGCATATTTTCCTTTGGGTAGCTGATTATTTCTTCTGACATTCACACAGTTTTATTTCCCTTTTGCACTGAAGAAGAGGCACCTGCGTTTCTTCAGTCATTTATAATATTCAGATTCTGCTTTTGAACTTTCCTTTGCCCCAGTTTCTTGTCATCACTGCTTAGTTATCAGCATGGGGAAGCAAGCAAGTAGCTTTCTCTCTTCCCTCAGGCAATACCATTGCTGCGCTCTGATTTGCGTCACAGAGACAAAAAAAGTAGAACAGCTGCAGCCCTTAATTTCAGAAACCACGTATGCGTAGCTGCAGCTCGGTTTCACTGTTGCTCTTCCAGCTAAAAAAATTATTAAAGGCCCAGTCCTGCTTGCCCAAAAAACATGCTTACCGGGTCATACACTAGAACGGTATACACTTTCAGAGACAGTGACGTATGATAAAAAATTTAAAATATCAATAGTTTTAAGTAGAATAAAGGCAAGTTTAAGAAACACGGACTCCTATATCAGGTTTATCACCTTCCCACAAGCGCGTTAAGGCAGCAAAACCATCATTGCTTGTTCCTGTTCTCCAGCCCTCTCCTCAGAGAGGATAAATGGGCACAGGCAATTTATTCTGTTTGCAGAAGTGTGTTGCTGTAGTGGGAAGGGTCGATTGCCTTGGTTGTTGATTAGATATAGGTACCACATTTATGTTAATAAATACAAGATCAAAGAGCCAAACCTGGCATTTGCAGACAGGGGAAGATCAGTAGGTTTGGTAATACATCCCAAGTTTCTGGGGACATCTTTCCCCAGATTTGAGCCATAGCTCTCTTTCACACATACATACCTGTCTTTACACATCCATAGGTGCATTCCCACAACAAACCCAAGACTGGTTTCCATTACACAGGCATGGGAGTGAGGAGCTTGTCTTGTTGGGAGTTCCCAAACAGTGAAAGCTGTCACTGTGATCCAGCCCCAGCCAGGAAAACAATGACTGTGTCCAGACCAATACAGATTTGGACTGGGAAATACACACACAAGTTTATTACCTTAAGCTTCAGCGAATAATACTTTTTTCCTAATGAAACACTTACTTTCAGATATATAGCCCCACTGGTTTTGAATGGCTGTTTTTGAGGTTTTCATGAAAGTTTTCATGTTTACATACTGTCCAAGTTATCAAATGGTCCCACAGAGCATCTTAAGGTATAGATTGTTTATTATGTACTGAATTATAAAGACAATTTTATACTGAGAAGCGTCATCATCTAGTGATGATGGTCTTTTGCTTCTAAAGAAAAGAAAAAAGCAATTCTGAAATAGATAATGCACTAATACATTAATATTTGAGAAAAAACAGTGAGGATAAGAGGGGGGTTGTGTGTGTGTGTGGGACAACGACTTTGAGTAATACCGAATGCTCATTTGATCAAACCTAAAAGCATGTTTAAAAATATTTTTCCATATAGAAGCAAAAATGAAGTATAGAAAGCACCCAAGACACTAAGAAAGAGGGGACCATCAATAAGAATCACAAATAACATATTGATTTATTACATTAGGAAGAAAGCTTGCAGTACCTCAAGACCTCAGCAAATCAATAGACAAATTCAGATGCAAAATGCGTTCAGACTGGGTTCTGAAGAGTAAGTTACACCTGCACTAGCCACGTGCTGGTGGTGCGACAGCTGGATAAATCCACTCCCCCACCCAACCTCCACCAGCTGACTCAAGAACAGCAAGGAGCATGAGAAATTTTTCATTATACTGTAATCATATGCATGTTACCAATGCTTACACAGCCCTGCTTTCATGAGGAAAAAGGCTTAAAATAAAAATGTCCTAACTTAAAAGAGTACCCTGTTCTACTTGTATTTACATTGCTGCAGAAGTGTAAGGTTTGGATTACTAATGTAGATTATTCACCACCAAATTCCCAGGAAAATGACAGCTGTAAAAGGTTTTGCTTGCTTCAATTTCTTGAGCAAAAGGTAAATCTCTTCTAAACAACTTTGCAGTCTTGTTTAAAAATGTTTTGATGCTGCTGAAATTTGCATTTTACAAAAACCACACTTACTACCTTTAAAAAAAAAATAAATCACCCTTGAAGCACTGTTTCATTGGTTAAAAGAAGAAACATCCAGTAATATAAAAATAAGTCACTGAGATATGTTTCTGCTGGAATTTCCATAATTATTTTCTCTACATTACTTGTTTGTACTGGGTGAATACACTGCAGGTTCTCATCTTTGCTGTCTTGTTTCTAGCAAGTCCGGCCCTCTTTTGGGAACAGCTCAATTCCAGTAGTGCATGATGGTCAGTCAGAAACACAGTTTTTTCCATATTCAAGGGCATTGTTTAAACATACCAACTAGCTTTGGCTTAAAGCATAGATCTGTCCATTTTTATGAGTACTCATTTTTGTGCCTCATGATCAAGCTATTTGCTCTCAGGGGTTACTATGACTTCTGCCCACGAACATGCTTTGTTCCTGAATTTCCTTCCAGAAAAGAGGAAGCAACAGCCCAAGAGGAGAAAGGGAAAGACGACAGCAGAAACCTCTGTATCGGAACTATTCTCACACATTTGCTGCCAGGTCTAGAATGTACTTTTGGGCTCACAGTTGCTGACTTATTCTAATCAAGTTTGTCATGGGAAATTTTGACAGACATGGAGGATAACAATGTTTTCCACCTACAGTGAAGTGTTCTGAAAGGCAAGATGCCTGGTGGTTAATTTTCTCCTTTTGGTAAATATGTATATAGCCTGTCTTCTTTTTTCTGACTCAGATGATATTTCAAGTATTTTTAGAGACAATCACCAGCTAGACCAAATATTGTCCCTTTCCTGAAATAGTAGCTCTATTTTATGGTCTCTGAAGCATCCTTACTTTCCCTGTGTACCCTCCAAGTACAACTCAGTTCTGCTGATCTACTTGATCAGAGCTCTTCCCCACACCTCCAGGGATGCCTGCAGTTCTACACAGCCCACCTCAGCCTTTGACTACCAAAGGGATATTTCAGTGAGTAGTGTCACCTAAACATTCCACCTAATGGTCTTATCTGGATGGTAGAGAAAACAATATGATGGTATCTCTACTCATCAGAGATTTATGGACAAGAGAGATGGTCCTAGACCAATGGGACCACGTGTGGAAAAATGGGCCTGTCCTCAAACACAACTAGCAAGAAGAGATATGTACCAGGACAAGTCCATTCCTCCATGGGCAGTGAAAATCTTACATCAAGGATGAACCTGACTATGGAGAGTGCTGGGTGAATTCCATGTCTATCTTTCAGATGAGTACCTAATGTACCTTGATTTCATTCAAGTTTAGCAAAAGCATCACAGAAGAACAAGGCGTGCATGCTGGAAAGGCACCAAATGGTGACATGTTTGTACTGCTGTTTGGCTAGAACAATACAGCATTTATCAAAAGTTAAACATTTACTCAAAACGGGGCTTCTGAACACTTTCTGTCACAGTGTAAATTGCTGTAATACAACATGAAGTTCCATACAGAGGAGCACACACAATGGAAGAGGTAAAACAATCCTGCTAACTTGACCCAACCCTTTTCTTTCTGTTTTCTTTTTTCTTTTTTTTGTGAGCATGGGGAGAGTGGGATAGGACTATTCCATGTTTGTCTTCAAGAAGATAATAAATTACAACAGCATCTTTTCCTCTTTTTCGCCTTGATCTAACTTGGTTAAGGAGAAAAAAAAAAAAAAACCAAAGAAGGTGGGACAACAAATAAAGTAATTGACCTTGTTAACCCTGTGGCCTTGTTCCAGTTTCAGCTTTTGCATCTAGCTGCCTAAACAGAAAGGAAGAGCCAGAAAAAAAAAATTATACAGTCAAAACAACTGCTTGTACAGCATGTATCAGTACAGCTTCAACCAAATGATCCTGCTTCTGGATGACAAGGAATTTGCCCTAGGGCAGCATACTGTGACTTGGGCACCAATATCTTAAGGTCCTGGGATAAAAATCCCTCTTCTTACACTTCTCAGTTTAGAAGGGTAACGGCCTGTCCCAAGGTGGGTCATCAGGCAGCTCTGCCACACAAAACCTTAGTGGCTTATTTCTAGCATAAAAACTTTTAAGACTGGTATGCTTTAATGCTGTATTTTCAGTTGAACGATGCTGATTTTCAAGAGTACTACAGCAAGTGCTCAAGGAATTTATCATCAGCTTTACTGGAGCCAATTCCTGAGACACATAAGCTCCCAGCCTCCAGAGGCAAGGGTTTGGCCTGAAGTCTCTGAAAAAATAAAAGGCTGTAACTTGCATAGTCCTTCTTACCACCACTGCTCCAACGTTTATGTATTTATATACAAAAACAATACACATGGACAAGTCATCTTAGACTTCTCCAGTGAGAAAAAGGATGCGAAAGCCTCACCCACCCCTAAATGGTACGACTTGGCAGAGGGACAACCATAACTGAGATGAGCATACAGCTGAAGAGTTTTTCCAAATGTACTGGCGGTCTTGCCCTACTGCCAGTGGTGTGTTTCTCCCTTTCAATTGTCATCTGATGAAGACTAGCATGAATTAGTCCATTCACAGAAGTCAAACAGCACAGAAATGCATTTAAACAGGCGCCACAGAGGCATTTACATAATTACCCAACGTGCAAGGTCACAACGTGCTGTACTAAATCTTCTATGTATTGTAAACAGGCAATTTCTGCAGGACAAAAGCATGGGCAACATTGTTTTGCTCACCTATTATAGTGGCCTCATCAAGAGCATCGTTACACAAACAGGATTTGTGATTAGAGGGGAAAATAATATAAATTTTGTCCTCCCCCAGCATAACTGGAGGCATGGTGGTGGCCCTGCTTTTCATTACATTCAACAGATCTGTAAAGGTTTTGATCAAAGTTTCTGTCACAACTAGCTGCTTTCAGAAAAACGCCGAAAATTTTACCCCCCTCTCCCATCCTTTGCGGTACACTTCAGGATGCCGGGCTTTCGCCGCTCTTCATCAAGCCATTCCTCCTCTCTGGCCATCAGCTCTCCATCCCTCAAACCTTCTCACAGCGAGCACCGTGGTTTCATTTACACAGGGCTCGTGTTTCTGCCATCTGCCCACCATATTGGTGGTAAGGTTTGAAAAAGCACAGAACAAAGCAGAGCTTGTCTCTCTCCACCAGCCAGTATGAAGCCTGTACTGGCACCCAGCAGGCAGTCTCTACATCAACAACTAGTCAGTAGTCTGTGAAGTCTAAAACCAGCAAAAGATCTTCTCATTTCTAAGAAAGAATTTAAACAGAGTTGAGACTATATCAAGAGCTGGAAAAGGGTCTATTGAAAAAGATGGGGGGCAGGGGGGGAAGACCCCATCAACTACATGTGCGATAAAATGAAGGCAGCACAAAAATCCAACTGACATGCAGGAACCAAAGATTTATTCATCCCCCTTCTGTGAAGCTCCTTGACTTACAGCTACTCTAGAAGGCTCTCCTAATTCCAGGTATTGACTGGCTGTGCTGGCACCACCCCTCAAAGCAGATGATAAATTTACTGGTGCCCATATTTCTGGGCTGGTTGCTGCAGCCAGCCCCGATGTTCAGATAGCAACTCCCAGTTCCTAACCGTGCCATTGAGGCTGCTCAGCCTGCCCTTGGAAGGGCATGGACCCATGTAGTCTGTGGGTCCAGGTTTGCCATGCTTTAGTAGATGCGCCGTCTGATCGACTGTTTGTTCTTGACTGGTGCAGTTGCATCACAGACCTGCTAATGGCATCACAGTGGAAGTTTTGTCACAGTCACACTTTCCTGTCAGGAAGAAAAGACAGCTATTGGGAAGAAACCATAATTAAAAAGCAAATATGTTTGTTTGAAACAAGTTAACACAGGCAAAAATGATGTAAGAGGAGGATACAGAACTTCAGTATGGTCAAAAGTTTTTGCAGAAATGGAAATTCTTCATTAGGGGCTCGGGGGAGGCACTCAGACAATTACTATCTCCCATTCAGTTTGAGACTGTGCAAGAAGCTAGGACTGAAGACACCAGCTTCAGTCAGTTGTTTCACGCGAGAAGTAGATACTGCAGTGATAATAGGTGATGTCTATGGCATTAGTGTAAAATAAAAGTCTTTGAACAGACGAAAAGGAAATTTCCAAAACTAGACCTCATGTCAATGAAAAACAAAAATACCACAGGGTGCTCTGTCACTCGCTCAGCTTGGAGTCTACCTTCTTTTTCCAGCGAGGAAGGCCATAAAACAGTAAAAAACCCAAAATCGGATCCCACAGAACGGAGCATTTCTGAATAGGTGCTAACAATCTGGAGATGAACCCCAGCTGGATGTTTAGTAAACAACTGCTGGAATAAAAATCATGTGTGACACAAACCAAACAGAATACACGCATTGATCTTGCCATCTCAAGGGGATTCACAGTCTACTGCATTACACAGCTCCTTTATCAGTTATCAAAGACAGAAACAGGAGGTGTGACTGCAGACTGGAAGGAGTTAATTGTTCAAAAAAAAAAAAGGCAAATAAGAAGTATTAAAAGCAGCAATAAATTGGAGAACTGAAACGAATCTTGTAATTTTCAGATTAAAATAAATTAACATGGTCTGAAAATTAAAAACATCCCAGATTAAAACTCAGTCAGCCACACCATTAGTACATTCCTCCCAGACCAAGTGGTCTGAGGAATTTATACATTTGGCATCGTATAAAATGTGCTATTCCTGGCAGGAGTTCGAAACAGGGGAAGTGAAAGGGCCAGCAAGACAGGCAGAGCAACAGGGCCAGCCTCAAAGGAGGTGGGGGAAGGAGCCGTAGGGCTGCCCTGCCAGATTTTAATCACAGGCTGGCCGTTGTCTTTCACCACTAAAACTAAGTAAAAGCACGTTACGCTTAAACGCAGTATTTACTTCTCCAAGTCAGCCCCCTTGCTGCTCACTCGCTCTGTTCTCCTACATAAATAGCTAATAGGCTTCCAGTTATTTCTAACGTGTTCATTAAGGACCCCACGATATGATCCTCAGGAGTACAGGTGCTAATAAACTACCTGCACCACGCAGCCCTCTACTACATGTCCTGGCTGCAATTGCCATTTCAGCCATCTGCTACTGGGCTAACTGGGTCGACAGTTGGTTAAGATTTCTGAGCATCGCAGACGGGCTGTTTGCTGGGGATAAGCATTTTATGTCCCAAACCCAAAACATCAAAGAGGGTTAACAAGATGTGCTAATCAGCCTGCCCTTTGATTAACCTATGGCTCTGATACATGTTGCAATTCGTAGGAAATCCACAGCAAGTTTAGTCATGTAATGTTTCCAGGTGACAACACACAGACTATTTTTGTTCGTTTAATTAATAAGTACAAAAGCCATGCGTAGGCAGAGATATCCCTTTTATGAGGTTTAACACAGAGCAATTCTGAACTACAAAATACTAAATCTTTTCCTTTTTTCATGCTAAGGCAACACTTCTGGAAAAAACCCAACAAATCAAACAACAAACTAAAACACCAAAACCAACAGAAAATTCTTTTGCCACAGGGAAAAGCAGCTTTATGCACAAGATTATCTTCCACCAACTAAGCAGCTGGTCCTCCTCAGGGGGATGGAAAGACCTGGGAGGTGTCACACACATCAGCAAAAAGGTAGAGGGCAAAGAGAAACTGAAAGACACAAAAAAAAAAAATAGAAATTCCCAAACCATCAGGAGGGACCGGGTAGGACTCCTGCAAATGAACAGCAAAAGTCCACAGCAACAACATCTACATGGGAAACACAAAGCATTTCTTGCCCGGGCTTGATTTTTTTTGATGTTCTGAGTGTTCATTGCAAGCATACTGCTCCTTCCAATTTTTAAGAACTTCCACATCTTAGAAAACAAGGCAACTCACATCAAGTATACAAAAGAAGTCCTTCACCGAATTCCTGGGTGAAAGGAAAAGAAAGACGATGAAGTTACTGGCATTTGTTCAAACAAGCTGCATGGCAGGGGATATTAAATATACCAACTCCATCACACAACTCCAATAATTCAGTTCATTACCATAGATCAATCTCCATCAACCCAAGTGCTTAAGTCAGCCTTTATGAGTTACTGTTAGACATTGATCTGTGCCTCTATGACAGAAGGTCATTATACCTGTCACTCATTAAGGACTGGAGAAGTGAGAGTTTGACTGCACAGCAATCATTCACTCCAGAAAAATAGGGAGAAATGCTATACTGTGCTTGGGAACAGGTTTGTTCTGCTTCTCTACAATTAACCAAATTGTTGCCCAAGATAACATAGGCCTAAAGACTATTTCTTACTGAAAAGGGTGTTATGCCTAAGGTGCTTGCATCTATTCCAAAACATGTTCAGAGAGCGCTAAGCCACCTCATGGCAGTGGCTCATGGCGGTCCTGGGCGCCAGAAAGGAAAAGAGCTGTGGGTTATGAACTGAATGGAAATTTAGCTGCGGAAGTGTGCTCATCAGAAGATATTTTGGAACCAGTTCTCCAGCTGCTCCTGACATAAGCCAAAA
>VYZM01019752.1:24694-48457 GCA_013398915.1 Dromas ardeola | reverse complement strand
AAAAAAAAAGAAAAGAAGGAAACAAAACAAAATACCTGCCTCAGAAGACAAACAAGGGAACCGCCACCACTGCAGGAAGAAACTGTTCTCCAGTTTCTGCATCCCAGCCATCCCAGCCACGTTAGCTCCACAAACCCTTTGGCATACCTGGCATCATGTCCCACCCCACTCCCTCAGTTCCCTGAAGATCATAAGAACAAGCCT
Organism: Dromas ardeola; assembly: GCA_013398915.1. NCBI lineage: Eukaryota > Metazoa > Chordata > Aves > Charadriiformes > Dromadidae > Dromas > Dromas ardeola. The sequence continues at coordinate 48,253 of VYZM01019752.1, read as the reverse complement.
GATTTGCAGAAGTTGGAACAAATGTAGATAGAAAAGATCCTTTAGGTTTAGAGGCTAGGGAATCTATGCACCTTTCTACTCCTAAAAGCAAGGAAAAGTAAATGCAACATGATGAATCAGAGGTGCAACGTTGATGTAAAAGCAAAGACACTAAGAAGAAAGGAAGGGAATGATAACAACCAAAGAAAGAATTTCTCCAAACTTCACACATCCTAATGTTGCCCACTTCCTTTGCCCTCCCTTAATTGAATTTTTATCCATCTGAATAAGCATGTGTAATGGGAACTCAGCTCATGACCTTGCTCCCATTACCATATCTTGCATTTAATTGAAATGTGTAATCCCATGGAAGTCCAGACATTAACCCATTTGGGTGGAGTGACTATTATTACAAGCTTTGTATTCTTCGTAAAGCTCCAGCTGCTGGAACCGTAAGACTCCGTGAGAATCCAAGAGTCTCAGTTGCAGGATTTTTGTTTTGTTTATTTTAGAAGATATCTCAAGTTCTCATGCTCGTGGAGGAAAAAAATAAAAATAAACTAAAAAAATGTAAAAAGCTTGAAAACATGACTTGCAACTTCCTTGAAGGCCCAGAAACCAGAAGAGGAGAAAAAAAGCCACTTTCCATTTAAAAAAAAAAAAAAGTTCATGATTCTTTTACGCTAGTTTCGTAACTGCTAACTCCTTGGTGGTTTTTATTCTGCAATATTTTCTCTCCAACATCAATTTTTTGCAGAATCGAATTATTACAATAAAAGAGATAGATTATAGGGCCCATTCTTTCTGTAGCTTTACTGAAGCTGGTCCTCCATTTGATGAGTCCAAAGTCATTTCTCTTCCATGCATATAAGGAGATGTAAAACTATTTCACGGGTTAGTTTAGACCATGTTGCAGGAGATGAGGGGAAGACACATGGATCTGCTATCCCAAGACTTTTTAGATAAAATATTAAAAAGTTAACAAAACGTTTACATAGCCTCAGAACAAAGCAACAAGGTCACAGTACATATTCAGGTTTGTATCTATCACTTAATGAACGTCAAACAATAAATGAATGCCTGGGTGGGCACAGAATTAAAACAACTTCCCTCTCCATGGGCATCTCTGTGGGAATTCACTCGAATGCCTTATCTGCAACACCAACACGATTAATTTCAAGAAAAAAAAAAAAACCAAGATATTGCCTTAAAAATTGCTTCATTACTTTTTAATGGTGATTACAAATTATTTTCTGACTATGCTTTAAGTCTCATCACCTGCTTCATGGAGTTTATTTGGTTCTGAAAATGCCCTTTAGAAGTTGAATAGTAGCTTAATGATGCAATGTGTTTTACATGGTAGCACTAGATGACAATACCAGCACCGCCCCGTGCAGCATGCTAGCAAGACAGACAGCTGTATTCCCTCCACCAGAGGAGTAACATTAGTGGTCAGAACTCGTTTTCTTCCTAGTTGTTATGAAAGAAGTTGAGTATATACTTTGTCCAGCTCTAGCGTGTTTATGTTTTCATTGAGAAAAAGAAAACAACACTTTTTTCAAAACAGTTTCCAGCTTCAGGAGTCTCAAGTTACAGAGCTGAAGCCCAATAAGCAACAGAGGATCATCGGTAATAAAGATATGAGAGAGAGTGAGAGAGAGAGAGACACAGAACGAAGTGCAAGCAAGACAGTGAGTATATGTGTGTATGTATTATTATATTAAGCTATGCATAAGCACAGCTTGGCCAAATTAATTTTTCACTTAAACTCCCATTACTGAAACACAGATTACATGCCGTTAATTAAAATATACTTTCTAGTGATGCTTGCTGAGTAAAGTGTACTACAGCTATATAATGGTAATGGAAACCTTTACCAAAATTTACTCAGACCACTGTGCTAGCTAATAGGTTAACTATTAGAGAAGAGAGCAGAGGGGTGCACTGCCATCACACGTTACGCTGCAATCCCAGGAAGTCTGACCGGCTGAAGTGGATCTACTCAGCTCACAGAGCTGCTTCAAAAAAAAGATCCAGCCATTTTCAAATGTGCTGCTAGGTTTCCTCTCCTTTTTCTGCGGCATCAGATGCTACTGACCACAGCTGGAAAAGCGATACAGAACGGGATGGACCCCTGGCTTCTGACAGTACAAACCCTTTTATGAGAAGTGATTGAAAAATATCTTCTCCATTTCACACGCAAGAACACATAATGACTCCCCAAAAAAATTTATTGTCAACGTAGATCTTAGCCTGAATATTAAAACCAGTGATTAAGCCCAGCCTTTTCCAGACAGATTGCAATACAACAGCATAATACAAGAACCAGTATATAAAAAGAAAAAGCACCTACTCTTGAAGCGTCCTCAATTTTTTATTATTTTTTTAACATGTCTAAGGAATTAATGATCAATTGCTTTATTTTCAGGGCAGCGACTTCTCAGACCAAAGGAAGGAAGGAATTGTTTCATTTGGCATTCTCTTGCATCAGAACATTTACCAAACAGCTCTTACGTAAAGCTTGTCATGGTGATTCATTTTATTGCATCCAAGCCCCTCGTACTGCCCCGGTAGGTATTCCAACTACAAATGAGTCATGAAACAACCGAATGTGGTGTTGCGTAGGGAAGGCTGGATTCTCTACCAAAGGAGTTTCAGTAAAAAAAAAAAAAGAAAAGAAAGAAAAAAAGAAGTATGCTACCATTACTTGGGGGGGCTGGAAAAAGAAAAAGAATATATGAATAAATTATGTGGAAGTAAACAAAGTCCTTGCCGTGTTGAGCACAGCTGTTCTACAGCATTTATAAAGTCTCTAGTTACATAGTTAGGGCCATTTCCCCAAAGAAAGAAATGTACTGTATTACACAATATGGGAATATGTACACATACGGAAGATGCATTGACTTATTAGTGGTAAGAAAAAAAATAACACAAAAGAACTCGCAATCTACAACAATTCTAAGCAAACAACCAATCTGATGCTGTCAGAAGGTTTGCACGGAGACGATTACACTGGAGTCAGGATTCTTACAATGTCAACATTCAACTTACTGTGTCAGACATCTACCTATGCACAACAAATTTTACCTCTTTGAAGCAGTTATGTGGATTACAGGACAGACTATTATAAACTGCAGACACTGAGTAAATCATTGTCCTTGCTCAATTCTGAAATAGAGAACAAGCTGTTCCGCTTTGCTCTGGGCTTCTCATCCACGTTCAGCGTGTGCATTGGCTTTGTGTACGTGTAATCTGTCGACCTATCCATTCCTGCACAGAGATGTGAAGACAAGAAGCTAAATAACAATTATGCTGACATTAAAAGATGTCCAACAAAGCAAAGATGTAGGAAATGGATGAGGTACAGCATACTGATGGAGCAGAGCCATAACATGGCCATAGAGTTGTTCAGTTTAAACCACATTAAGCCAGGGAGCACAATTTCCCATTGAACTCAGAGCAATCCATAGGCAGCACAGCGCTCTCTTTTCTCAGGGCAACAGTAAACAATGAAAACAGCAGCAAACTAAGTGAGAAGTCATCTTTTCCAGCAAGCGTGACAGCATGAGATATTGGCATCCGTTTTCTACCTCTGAAGATGGGCATATACAAACAGGTAGCTAAAGGCACAGTCTTTTAAGACCCAAGACTACATCTTCTCAACTTGATGCAGTGCAGTACAGAGCTAATTCAACTATCTAAAACAATATAGCTGAAGAGTGAGACAGCGTTCATTTGCTCAGACAGAGAAAAGACGTATTGCTTCTGGTAAGGAAACCAGCTTAGATTTACCCATGTCTTAGTATATACATCCATATTTATTTATTTATTTGTCACTATATAAGTACCATAAATAACTATCTTACTCCTGTGTTTAATTCCTTCAGATTTATTCACGAGTCGTCCCATCTGTTGCAAGACCAGGTTTTCTGCCTAACATTTACAGCTGATCCCGGTGTGACAATTTCATTCTGAAAACGAAAAATCCCTGCTTTCCAGTTCAAGAAAGCAAACCATTAGTCAGAGCAATCTCCTGGCGGTAAGAAACCACTGATTGAAATTTTACTCCACCCAATTCAAAGGTCAGAGAGTAGTTTTCCATCCTGCATTACTCTGTACCACACAGACCAGGAAGCTGAACCAAGTCTTCCACATCTCAAGCCAGTCCCTTAACTGCCTACCACACATCTGCATGCTCACGTGCACGCACTTTCTCTCTGAATTTCTTCATAACTCTCTCTTCCAAACACATTCCCGCAAAAAAGCATTATCAAAACTGATGAGTCTTGCAAAAGACTCTGGCTCCAAAAAGAAAAAACATTTCAACAAATTTTCAAATCCAAGTTTTCTGAGTAACGCTAGTATCGTCAGCAATTGCCAAGATAACAAAACCAAAGTGCACTGGCAGAGTAAAACTAATAATACAAGACCATGAGCTAATTAGGATGGGAAACAGACTTCTGTAGTATTAAGTTTGTATTGCTCAATGCTGGTGCGGTTTCAGGTGGTGTTAGATAGTATTGTAGTCTTCACTGTTACACTGGCATGCATCAAGAGCAAATGCTATGCACACAATAAAGTTGCTCTAATATTTTCAGGAGAGCAAAGACAAGATAATCAAAATTAGACATAAAATACATTTTAACATAGCCTACTTTTTAAACTACCAGAAGAAAAAGCATTCTGTTTAGAATGCCATTTTACTCCTATTGACTGTGGGGAGGGAAACAGGACAGAGAAAGGAAAAGAAAAAAAAAGAAGAATCAGAAGCCACATTCCTACTGCTTTGCCTTTTTGAATGAATCCATTATGAGGCTGAAAAGGAGATTTAATTAAATCGGTTCCACTTACCAACCAAACCCTACCTGTTTCTTTGCCAGAGACACCATTCCTTCTTGTTCCCAAAGGGGTCTTAGGAGGTGGGAGAGAAGAGCAAAACTGGATTTTAAGAGCAGGAAAGCAGAGAGTGCCTTTACTTTCTGTTCCTCAATGCAAAAAAACAGCGGGAAAAAAAACCCAAACAGCGATATCAAGGCATTCATTAGTGCCAAGGCACCAGTGCTACGACTCTTCTCATGAGGATGCAGGATACCACATGCAGAACTCTTGGATACTAAAAATAAATAAATATTCTAAAAGGGCTTTTGCTGAATTGTACTTTCACAGCAAAAGCTGGACCAGCTCCAGGAAGAACCATGAAACTGAGGCTTTCTGTATATTGCAGCCATTAAAATATGCAGTAAGTTAAATGACTGCAAGGAAACCCTGTACTGTGGTAGCCCCTGCTAAACCTCATAACCATCTCTTTCTCCTCAACTGTTGCATGAGGGGAGAAAAATTATTACCCACTGAAAATTAAGAATCAACTTCTTTAAACAGATGAGTCAGCAGATGTAAACTTCAGCAAAGCTAATTCCCCACGCCGCTGACATCACCACACACACAGAGAGACCACCTAGGAATCACTGCAAGCGTGCTACCGTCCTGAAAAATGGGGAATAAAGCAGAACGATCTCTGTGACGGTGGGCTGTGTTCAACTCTGACTACCCAGAGTAACAGAGCCTCTGGTTGCCTCCAATATTCCGAGTATTACGGATTTCGTTCCTCAAAAGTCGTGACGTAGCATCAGCTCGCCCCTAGTTGCTCTTGCCGATGTGTTTGGCCTTGCTCCCATCTCCCAGGCAGATAAGATGGGTCCCTGCACCAGCTGGGGCTCTGCAGCCAGCCACTGCCAAGGGCAAAGGGGAACCCGCTTCTGCAGCGGCACTGGCCACCATGGCCCTGCAGGCCCACGCCGTTGGGGACATGCCGCCATCAACAGCCTTCACCAGCTGCTCAGAGGCGGCTCCTGTATTGCCGGTGATCGGCAGCTAGGGAACCTTCGCCATCAAGTTATATCGCCCTCGGTTTGGGTTTCTGCACTGAGCTAAAGCAGCGCTTGTAGTCAACCGGTCGGATTAGGAAAAGAAGAAAAACACAATGCTCTCAATATGCTCGCTGCAGATAATATTAAAAACATGCAACTGCGTCATTCCCCACACCGCAAAAGAAAAATGCCATTATTAAAATAATTTGCTGGTAAAACACCTATGGTTAGGCTTGACTGGAGCCGCGAGCCTAGGCCTGGCCGTGCCAGACCCCCGAGAGCAGCACCAGGCCTCCACGCAGCCCCAAACACAACCAGGCTCTCTCCCATGTTTCACTTCTGCAGGAGGAGAGGGAGGTCCAAGGTCACCCATCCTTCAACCGCTGTGGGCTGCCTGAGCTGCACAAAGCTCGACAGTTGCCCAGTCCGACAATAAATCACGCTGCCGTCTCTGCCCTGACATTACAATGTAGGTTCACATTCACGACTGGACACATACCATGCCACAGCAGGATGCCAATTCTCACGAACAAAAGATCCAGCTAGTTAAACAGAAAAATAAATCTCAGCTGCTAATAGGAGAGAAGTGAATTTTCAGTCTAAATAGCTGCAGCATTTCTTAGGGTTTGGGCTTTTTTTTTTTAAGGTTGGAATAATTCAGACCTGTTATGCCAAGCACAGTAAGTTAAATCCACAGCCACATGCGAAATAGGCATCTGGCTTATTAATAAAAGACTCTGCATTCTGCACTCTACCTAAACATCAACACAGAGGAAAATCTCACCATGGCAATGCCTACAGCCTTAACAAATTCCTTGGACAGTAAAAACTTAATACCATCTTATAGACACAGAAAACAACATTTGTAATATAGATAAATATGGACAATATAGATAAACTCAGAAAAGTTCTCAGGAAACTGCTCTACTTTTTCTTCTATTTCTTTAAACAAAGAGGAGAAAAAGTAGATGAAGGGACTGCTCACTATCTGTTTCACAGAATAAGGTGACACTGACAAATGAACAGTCAAATTTGCCAAAAATTCAAAGAATTAACTTTGTAAAAGGAAAGAGAGATACTGAACATATTACAGCTTGCCTCTGACTTTATAATGCAAAGCACTGTGCTTAACCATGAAAATCAGAAAGCCTATCTGACTTGAAAACAGATCAGTCTGAATTTTACTGTAAAGAGTAAACAGAGAAAGGGGTTTTTCTTTTCCTTTTTAAAAGTATAATTTAATGGAAAAAAAGCAATTTTTCCCATGGGCCACCAAACTGACTATCTGCCTTTTGATATTTGTGCCTTTTACAGCAAATACACTATTAATCACTTTCCTAATAAGCATTCAGTGCCTCCCTAGTAATTGTGTAGCCAGTTTATATTTGAAGTGCCTGTGCAACACATGCATTACCTGCCTGAGATAAAAGCTCAACCCTAGTCAAACAGAGCACAAATTAGAGTTTGACTATGTAACTACACAGGCAAAAGAAATCACCAGAAGATTCAGCATAGATGATTATACATTCTTAACACAGGTTTAAAACAATTTCAAGCCCCATGGTGCTTTAGGTTAGGACACTGATCTTCACAGTTATATGGGAATCTGCAAATGGAATAAAAATGAACAAGACGACGACGCTACTCAGCTACTCCAGCAGGGCTGTGTTGAAAGACCTATGCTGTATTTATCCCCAAGTCACATTAACAGATGTTGTTGGTCCTTTCAGCTTTTCAAATAAATATGTGTGAGCCTCCACAAGATCTCCAGTAAACCGATGTGGTCAGAATTAAGAACATTATTTTCAATTTTTACTAATATATAAAACCCTAGTCCCCTTTCCCTGATGCACTTTTGCATACTGTCCTGCCACGGGATGAAACAGGGTAAAGAAACACAAAGTTATCTAACGTGACTTCGAACAGAGAGCCTCTGTTCCCAGGTAAAAGACAGGGAGTGTTTTTAAAATGTTGCAGGCTACCAGGACAGCTGATGGGAGTAACGACCAGGTTCACACTGAATGTCGGTGTCACTTCTCAGCTGTCACATGGCGAACCACAGAGATAAACATTGCACATGTGAAATAATTGTCAGTTACTTCAGGCTGTCAAACATTTCAACGGAACATTGTCATCTCAGCCGCAGACAAGCAAAATAACCGTGTTTATCCAAGTCTACATTCATCCAAAACACACCTTATGAAATCTCAGGCTCTCAAAAGGGGGTGGAGGGAGGACAGATAGCAAGCACCCTTCATTTGCCCTTACCACACGCTGAAAGTTTGTGACAAAGCCCTTAATGCCACCTTTTGCACCCATTTGTGCAGCATACCTGCCTAACACCACTAAAGTAATAGAAATCCCTAAACCACAGTAGTGTAACTCGGCTGTGTCTTAAAAGCCTTGTTATTTCAGCTGGCAAAGACAAAATGAAACCTTAAAAAGAAAATACACTGGTGCATACAGAGCCTCAGCTCCACAGGCAGGCTAGGCTGGGCCCATGTTTTGGTTATGGGATGGAGAAGATTCAAAGCCTACCATGGAAACAGCTGGTGCCAGCGTGGCACTACTCTGTTAGTTTGTAACCTGAACATCTTAAGACACTTAAGTGGGTTTCCATCCACTCTGGGCATGCCAGCCAGTCTTATCCCCCAGGGCAACAGCACAGGTGTACCTGTGTACTTGAAGCTGACATAAGGAACCCTGCTATCCCTGCTGAGGACCATGACTGGCCCCTTAAGGACACCTCCCTTGCTGTCCTCACAACAGAGAGGAGCGTGTGTGCAGAGGCTTTGTAATTCTATCAAAGGCTGTAGGGAAGCGAGCTTTGGGGATCCATTAGGTTCGCGAGGAACGGGTGTCCTGTGACCATTTGATGCTCCCCGCAAGGAGAAGACACATCACTGAGCCCTTCCCCGATACTTAGAGAAAAAAACGGCTCAAATTTCACCATGCTACACCAGCCACTGCCACCCAAAGCAATGTTCATTCACCACCCCCATCCATTTTATCAGTCGCTTTATCTGTAGGATCAAGACTGTGTATCCTGAGAAAGAAAAATACATATGGGCCTTGTAAGTTTCTCACAGAGGTACAATTCTTCTCTTCAAATAGTTAAATCATGTCAAACTTCATACAGATGCAGTTCCCCTGGCATAAAAGATGCTTACCACAAATACACTTACCTTGCACAAGAGCAGCTTAATCACCACGGACATTATTATACCTACATCAGGTAAATGCATTGATAAGAGGGGAGTTATCTATAAAGGGAGAACTAAAGTAGTAAGACACATGCGCGTAGTCATTAGCTAAGCCCCTTCTCTTCTTCCAAGCCTCCTCCTTGTTCATTTTCTTTCAACCTTTTTTGTTCACCTTTACCTATGCCTCCAAAATACTCATTTCTCTTTAAAAGGTTTAAGTGAAAAGACAGAAATACATTCATGTTTTACATTATGTGCCCAGACCTGGTCATTGCTGAGCTTCCATCCACAGGCAGTGTTCAACAAAAAACCATGTAACTGAAGCTCTAGCCATCAGGAGATTCAGTTTTTTAAAGAGCAGATGCCCAAATAAGTACCACCTCTCTGGATCATTTCACACACAGGAATATTAAGTATTGGCCAGTCTTGCACAGACGCCAAATTGCCAAACCAAAGTAATCTGATTTTAACTAGCTGTTCTCCTGCTTGTTAACTTGTTAAGATGGTATAACTAATTTTCTTTGGGCAGCAATTGAACTGTGAAGCTAATAAACTATGACCTGGGTATTTCTTGAGTAATTTCAATTCCTTAAGGTTAAGCCATACCCTCTGGGCCTTCTATGAGGTTCTAACTTTGAATAGGATTCACCACCCTGTCAGAAATCTTATAAATAACGAGAAAGCTGTTTACCCCCGCAGTTCAAAAATCATGCGGTGCACTCTAGTCACAGAACTGCAGCCCAGAAACCCTTCTTGCTTATCATCTTTTCCTGCTGTGAAGTGCGGTCAAGGCTAGTATTAAAGGCTGTGCCAAAAAGCAAAGAAATGGCCTACACTTACGTAGTACTACCCTGCAAGCAGCTTTCCCAAGACTTTGCAAACTCTAAGAACTGATTGCATAAGTCCAAAAAACTGTGAAAGCTGGAAGAACCTATTAAGGAAAGATGAGACCAAGGGGAGACATGACAACTGCCTTCATATCCATTAAAAAGATGGAACAAACAGCCCTGCATGCCCACTGGAAGCTTGCAGGCTGGGAGATTTCGGCTGACCACGCAGAGGGCCTTGGTGGAAGAGGAGCACTGAAGTGCTAGAACAGGTTCCCCAGATGATGCCCGTTGCTGGAGCGTCTCCAGCATAACTGAGACAACCATCAGTTAGGAACATGCTGGGTAGAGTCAGTCCTACCACTGAGATGTGAAAAGACTAAAAAAGCTTTCAGAAGTCCCTTCCAGGCCAATTTTCCAAGATGAGGCTGTAAGATAAGGTTTTACCATGCCATGTCTTATAGAAGTGCTAATTAATGCTAACAGGGGAGGCAAAATACTCTGCAACTCCCTTGGTAAGTCGCCACCTGGATTTCCTGATTTAAGGCAAGTCACCTACCTGGTCTACACCAGAATTTATCCACCTCTCAAAGGGGCAACCTTATTTCCTCTCTCCACCACCTGCTTGCAGCACACTGCACAGTCCTCAAGTCAGGGACTACTGACCACTACAAGTACTGCAAACCCTGACAGATGTTGCCTTGACCCGAGCTGGTACCTCCAGAGTTTTTCTGGTTGTATCAGTACCTTGTGAGTACCATGACTGAGTAGGTTAAGAAAGAGCTGATAAACATGGTGTGCCACAAAAACTGAGGGGGAAATCTGAGGTTGAGAGCAATGAAATCAGTTAAAGGAGACTTTTGGAAGGGCTCTCCAGCTCTGGAAAAGTTAAGAGATTTGCAACATGACCACAAATGGCCAAGAGCTGCCTCCTCCCAATACTTAACATCTAAACCACTAGGCACTATTAAAAAGGAAATATTTTTGTGAACTAGAACGTGGAAAACAAAATTATTTATTTAAAAAAAATAAGCTAGTCTCTGTTTCTGGAGGCCTGATTTTCATTAATGTAATATTTCTGTTAACAGCCTTGTCTACGTAAGGCATCTGTAGAAAGTTTTTATTGTTAACTTAATAGTGAAAATCTAATACAGGTTCTATTTGAATTTTCCTATTAAACTGACGTCAATGGTAGTCTGAGAATCAGATTGTTACAACCCAGACTATGAAACAAACATTCAAGTCAGATGCTATAAATGTAGCCATTGCACACTGGTAAGTGTGTTTTAACATTTTTAATCAGGTCTCTGGGTAGAGCCAAGATACACTTGGCATAGAGATGAGGGGAAAAATTATAAAAATGTAGACATTTTTACTTGGAAAGTCAATTATAATTTATTTCCAGGAAGACTAAAAAAAATTGGGAATACACACACAGAATTGCACTTGTGCAAGTGTATGTACAAATACTGGAGCATGGTCAAGTCAATAGAGTTTGACGGCTTAATCAGCACTTGCCACAAAACAGACTAAAGGCGAGATGTTATCTTCCCTGCAAGGTTACCTCCCCAGGAACATATGTGTGGTACAGGGAACCCAAAAATGAAGGGGGAATAAGGGGATCCTATGGCAGTGTTGGAGCAGCAGAAGAGACTGCATAGTGGTACGGAAGTAAGAAAAGGAGTGTGTGTAGGGAGAGGAGATTTTGGTTGGAGATCAGAAGAGTTTCCCAAGAACAACATTACAGGAAATTTGAAAATTCCACCTGGGATTCCCATCAAAAGGATGATGGGGTCCTACAGCTCATCAAAATCCTTATGTGCTTTGGAAGAAACTCACCTTCCTCAAAGTTTCAGATTTTTATAGAGAGACCAGCAGAAAAACAGATAAAATAAACAAATCAAGTGGTAAGAAAGAGCTGTGCTGTAAGAGAGATGGTTGGGATGGCCTTCTTGGCCTCTCCCATGTCGGTCTCTGGAATTCTGCTGGTATCGGCACCGGGTCCCTGCAGTGGTCCCTGCACCAACCACGCTGCGGAGCCTCCCGCCTGCGCACCGAAAAGCACAGCACCCTAGTACGTGCTCATCGCTTCCTTTGCCAGAAGCCATGATAAGATCAAAGAGAGCTTAGATGAGTAAACAAAAAGTCAACACACGTACACATGGCTGTATTATTTGCAATTGTTTACTGCTACCAAAGAGGGCTTGAACCCTTATCAGATTTCAAAACCTTTTAGGCATGTGTGAAAGCAGGATGAATCAGAGTAGAAAACCCACAGTTTTATGTCATTTCTCCTGTAGAGGTGGATTACGCAGTCACATTTTCAACTCAATCAGAAAGGAAAAGAACTGGAGCTTTGTGCTAATTATGAAATTACTTTGAATATTATCCGAATCACAGATTCTTTTATTAACCAGAAAACCACTTGGGCAAAAGTTTTCTCCTCTTCTAACTCACAGAAGGGCCTGCAATAATGAGGTTAGAAATGAAACAAGTTTTTAAATTAAAAACAAATAAAAAAAACTAAACTGCTTTTTAAAAAGAAGCAGTTCACAGAACTTCAGGCTGTTGCTTATTTGATGCTAAAGAGGCTGTAAGTTACACATGGATGTTAGAAAACTGAATTCTGTTCTCAGAAATAGTTTCAAGACTCTTGGCAACACTAACCAGCCTAGGCCTGGACGTTAGATTAAGGAGAGAGGCAGCACTGAAGGGAAAGGAGCCCTGTGGCCCATATTCTATGCTAGAGTTAGATCAAGGAATGGCATTGCCACTGCAGGTACAGGCTACCTGCTACAGACCTGATCTCTGTCTGGAAATTAGGGACAACACTGCAGTAGAGGATGAAGGTGCTGAAGTCCCCAATCCATCTCTCTCCCTTAGTAAATCCACATCTGTAAAATGCAAAGTCCCAATATTCAGAAAGAAGTTCTTTACTCAATGCAAAAATAAAACTATTCAACTCTCTTCCAAGCAATAACCTGATGAGATACTGTAGGCACTGAACCCACCACAGCACACGGAAACGCAGCCTTGTTGTGTTTACACGTATGGACATTTGCTTTGCGCAGAGCACCAGGTTTCCTGTGCAAGGCTGGAAAGATCCAGAGCATGATTTATGGTATATTGTTACACCACCGTCTAGACGTGACTAGCTAGCTCAGGAACCGATAACAGCAAGCCCATGACAATACAAGCTCAACAGAGGCTAACGTGTCCTGCCAACAACCGTGGAGTCAGCCTATCTCTCCGGGACAAAACCTCTCTTGCATACAACCTCCTCAACAGACTGGTCTCCTACTCCTGACCTGCCTGGGGTGAGGGAAATGCAAAGTGAACTTTCGGAAGCTGTGATGCAGCTTCCACAATCTTCCCTAGATCAGCTGCAGGGATTTTACAGCCCCTTCATGACGCTCTTCCCAGCTGCAATGGAGAAGGGCTGTTCAAGTCATGGCTCCAGCGAACAAATTCAATCCAGGCTGGAGCTCACTCTGCAATCATCTCATCCGCACACCGCGAAAGCACTGGGTGCCTGTTTCAGGGTCTTGGAAAGGATCTGATGGCTTACTTTTGCCATACCAGTAAACGCCATTGCCTAGCCAAGACACAGTTTACTTTGGCAGACGACTCTGCAGGAGGATTAGCAACAACACCAAGAGGACTTTCGTGCTTGGAGTAAGTGCAGCTACACCTGGGCTGCTGTTGACAGAATTATGCTGGTAAGAGTGGAAGGGGGGAAATGGCTTCCTGACCAACCCAAATATGCCAACAAAATCAGTAAGCATAGGGTCAGAAGAAACAACACTGCAATTCCTGGCACTCATTGTTATAGTGGAAATTTCAATCACAATAACCTGCAGTAATTAAATGGACCACGGAAGGACTTTTGCCCTCAGGGAAGGGATAAAAAGAATAATATTTCCTTCAACGAGCTGGAGTACATCCAGCACCGGCACAACTGTGCAGGACTGGGTGTAGCGGTATCAACATCTCACACGACAGCCACTGGCAAGGAAACCAGATACAGAAGTGTGGGAAATATGAGTGCTTTTTATTTTCTCTTCAGTCACGTACCTTTTCCTTGATATCTGAAGCTCCTAGTCCAAGGCAAAGAAAACGAGTCAGCACAGCTGACTTGGAAGTCAGCCAGTGTGTATTGCTGCATGGAGAGCTAGGTGTGAAGCCCAACGGCAAGTCTGGAGTGTTCCTGGAGGAGCACTCATCTGTTCTTCCTTCCTTCCTTCCTGCAGCAAGCTCATTTAAAACTTCACTTCTTCAATGGCAGGTCCTGGAGCAAGTCTGGCCAGCCAGGACAGCCCTCAGAGGAAATGAAGGACGGAAAATGCAAGGCCTAAATAAGGAGAACAAGCTAGGTAGGCTCTCCAGAGGATTCCCATCAACTGCTGCAATCCACGCTTACATGCAGCAAGCATACAACAACTAAGCAAAAAAAAAATCTCCCACGCTTTAAGATACTAACACTTCTCTGCCATTATTACTTCTTCATTTTACAGACAGCAAAGATGCTGACAGCTAGTTCTCCAGAGCATACCAAAGATGCTCTGATGGGACCAAACAACCTCCCTCAAAGCAAAGCTTCAACAGCCCAGCTGAGCACATGAGCAGCTAGCTCAGAGAGCTGCTGGTGTGCAGCTCTGGAGCCTGGATCAACACCTGGAGGTGCGGGGAGGAGAGCACAGGAACGCTGGGGCAAGCAACGAGGTGTCTTCCATTTCATACATTCACCTTCTCGAGTGGAGACGGAGAATAGAGCAATTTCAGGAACAATGCACAGACGTGTAAAAGCTCAGTATTTTAAAATCCATCTTCATTTTGGGAAGCTGAAAAGGGCTTCATCATTCAGTCTAGCGTAGCGTTTGTTTTTCAGACAGACCCACTTTTTATTCAACCTGCAAGCTCCTAAAGCTGACACAACGCATCCTTTTCTTATTGCATCATTATACCAGCTTTTATAGAAACTATGTATCTAAAAAGACAAAGAGTCACCAATTCTCATTACAATAACATCCATCCTATTTTCTGTCATTCACTTGCAGCCTTGTTTAAAGACATGTGCGATTATAAATTTGATTTACTTCTTTCTGGTTGACTTAGCAAATCTTCCCTAAATCAAATGTTAGGCACACTTACATCCTCTAAAACTTAACGCTTAGTAACATCCAAAATAATAAACTCTAGAGTATTTTTGAGTCAATTTGTCTACCCTCCCACCTGCTAAATACCATCAAACTCCTTCCTTTGATCAGTTGTCACCAACAGTACTACGGCTAAGTCTGGTCACACTCATGCAATATGCAGATCTACTTCTACTTGACTTTCTTGTCTAATGCACTTGCAAGTTTTTAAGGGGAAAAAAAAAATCCTTGCATTTGCAAGCTTTTTTTTTTTAGATTAATGGACCAGCCTGAATATGAAGTCATCAAGAGAGGGATGCCCTACATCCCAGCAAGCAACAAAATATATCTCCTCATATTTCATAGAAGACACAAAACAGAGCAGATCTGCATGGGGGAACATGCTTTAGGAACGGCCGAGCATTTTGTCCAGCATTATTCTTGCTTGTGAGCTCACAGGCACAGAGACCACTAGCCTCCCTGAACTAACATCCACGTTCTCTCTTTCTGTTAATAACAGGGGAAAGAAAGTGTTTTTAAACTAGCAAGAACTACGAGAGCTAATTAAATCTTCCACTACATTGCAGTGCACATAAAATTGCTTTATTTTTCAGTATCTTACGAATTTGACAAGACACCAGTCTGTATTAGCAGGAGCATAGCTGGAAACCTGTATGTTTTCTTTGCTATTATACTTTACCTATCACTTTGATTTCAATGCCACAATGGTGTCTTGTTTCTCAAGTACACGACAAGGCAGAACTTACAGGTCAGACAGTAAAGGAAGAAGGGTAAAACCAGAAAGACATTTTTTCACAACTTTGCATTTTAAAAACCCTATTAATTCCTAACACAGCTATTCACATTTGGTCAGCTACTGTACACGTGTGGAAACTGTTCTGAAACAGTAATCTGGCAAAAGCAGTAAAAAGGCACAGCCAGGACATTTGCTAACAGAAATGTGCGTAAGCTCCACGAGGGGGGTTAACACAAAGCAAGGAGGGGCAATGATCTAAATAGCAGTAGTAGCACCAGCAGTATAAAACTGAAGCAAGCAATCTAGGCAATCAATAGCACATTCTCTCTCCTCTCTAGGAGCTTGCAACATACCTTTGCTCTACAGAGGAGAGACGAAAACAATGGCAGATCTCTAAGGAACAAAGAGCTATTCTGTTGCTATTCTCTTATTCTTCCCATTTGTCAAAAGCATCAAAGTACATTCAACAGCCAGAGAGTGCGAGACCTTTCGCAGCGCTAAGCTCGTAGATATATATGAACAATAGGTAGAACAGTAGATATATACGAACAATAGGATTTAGTTTATCTGAAGTGTGCTAAGCAATAGCTGAAATACGGAACAGATCTGACATTAAGGGAACAAGACCACTACAGCAGACTTGACTGACCAAGAGTTTTTCTTCATGTAGGACAACCTGTAGCAGCACCAGCCGGGGAGGAAAGAGAAAAAGAAGGAGGGAAAGAAGCATCCACAAAGCAACCAGAGCAGGTTGGCTCAAAAGGGCTTTTGCCCCTCTTTCCTTGGTAAAAGCTGCGCAGGGGCTCAGTCTGACAGCTCACAAATGTCACAGGCACTGGTGATGTGTGGATGTACAAGCTGGGATCTTCAAAAACCTCCTCCAGTGCTAGGGCATATTTCCTTCCTCCTTAACGGGCACAAGCCGGAACATAGGAAGTTCCGATCAAATATGAGGAAAAACTTCTTTACAGTGAGGGTGACAGAGCACTGGAACAGGCTGCCCAGGGAGGTTGTGGAGTCCCCATCTCTGGAGGCTTTCAAGACCCATCTGGATGCAGTCCTGAGTAATGTGCTCTAGGCAATCCTGCTTTAGCAGGGGAGTTGGACTAGATGATCTCTAGAGGTCCCTTCCGACTCTGAAATTCCGTGATTCCATGATTCTGCTTACAGTCATCTTCTGGGACAGTTCCTGAAACCAACCAACTATTCTTCCAAATTCACTTGTAAATATATCTATGCTTTCAATCTTTGTTTCAGAAGCACAGCAGCAACAAATAAAAGTTTCTTTCCCAGCTGAAAAGCTGATTGCGACACACAAGTCAAAGTTCCAGGAGTGACCTTAGTTCCTATGGCCTCAGGACGGGCTTGGTGGCACTACAAGCCTCCCCTGCCCACCTCCTCCTGAAGAAAAGAAGAAAGCAACAGTTTCCATCTGAAAAGGGAACATCACTGTCACAATACCAACATTAACCTCCAGAAATCCAAACCTGCATCACCAAAGGGTACATTGGTGCAAGTCCAGCAGATGCAACTAACTCTCAGGAACAAGAAAAAAAAATTCTATTTTCAACATTTTTATCTGTCACAGAAAAGATCTTGCAGTTGTAAGAACTGTAGAGAATGAGAACCTCACATTATGAAGTTAGGACTAGAAATAAACAGGGCTTTTTACTGAAAACCTGGATCATGTGAATCAAAGTATCAGCAGGAAGAGCAGATGAAAAGAACATGCGGTAGCCCATGACTTCAAATCCATCTACCCATCCCAATTTATACATACTGAAAAGTTCATAGATTTTTAGGCAGTGCTCAATTCCTACCCTATGACATTCAAGGTCCTTTGAATAGGACAATAAAATAATTATGGTGTCCAACCACCGCTGCAGAAAAAAAAGAATTCAGGAACACAGCATAATTAAATTGACTCACTATTATTCAAAAGACTTTTTCCTTTAATTGAAAACAGAGTTCCGAAATCACACATGGAGAGAGGTCAAAACATTTACAAAAAACCCCCGAAATCTCAAGTCTACATCGACATACAGGTGGCTAGTAAGATAAAAATGAAATACTGCAACGAAAAAATGCATGCAACAGGTTAATCACTGTACTGATACAGGAGAATACCCTTCGGCAGGGCAAAGCAAACCCCCGTGGGCTGGCTGGTGTGAACGGCTTCAGCCCCGGCAGCAGGTGAGTGTGGCACCAGGGAGCTACACCAAAGTCCACTCCGGCTGCCTCAGCAGGCGCAGAGAGGAGGGGACGTCGGTAAACAGTACCACAGACAGAGAGGGTTTCTAAGGCAAATAATATGAAAACCAACTCCTCTGACCTCAGAGGAGGAGGAAATTGTACACACCTATGAAGTTAAAGATGAATTGGTTTAACAATCTACGACTCCCGTCGAGCAGGAAGGCTCCCGCTGTTTTTCTCAGGGAGGGGAGTGGGAAAGGCAGCATGCCAGAAAGGGCACCCACGACAGAGACTGTCACCAGTAGGCATTGTTGTCACCCCCCAAGCAGCACTGCTGGCTTGAGGCACCCACAGACACACAAGGATGCAGGGAGAGGAGCGGCCTTAGAAGAGGGAGGTAGATTGCTCTTCACAATACATAAGGCCTGATTCCCACAGCTGCTGGTATGGCGGAAGATATGCATACCTCCATCTCCCCCCATACCTCTAGGTTATCTCTAGGTTAGAGACCGGAGGCAATCATCACCTTAGGAAGTTTGACTTTGCCCCATTATATCACTGTTTATTTACACTATTATGTCACTGTTTATTTACACTGTATATATAAAAAAAATAAATAATCAGATTAGGATACCATCTCTTAAACACATGTATACACACCAAGGTGTGTACAAGGTGATCTTGATCTGTTTGGGGCCTCCAAATATCACTGTAACACCATGAACAATTAAGAGGGATGTTTGACTCCCGATCTGAATAGAGTTTCTTCACTAGAGAACAAAGTAGTAATTTAAATCAAGTATAAAAAAAAAAAAAAATCATATTCTTAATTGCAAGCATACACGTCTAAGCTTCAAAACCAGAATGAACCCACAAATCCTCCTCCCATCCAAGTGCATTTACATACTAGCATCTTCCAGCTACAGAATGAAATCTGCTACTTGTTAAAACAGACAAACCACCAACGTGCTTCAAAATCCACGCTACTGAATGCTTTCATGTAAGGACCAACAAACTTCCCGTGAGGAGGTAACAAAAATTAATATACTTAATACACTTGATTCACAGTCGGTGCTTTCAAACACCCAGTCAAAGCAGCCAAAAAAATTCCACAGGGATAACAAGCTAGTGGTACAACTTGGAAATGCCTAAGTAGATGTTCTGGGGTCACCATTTCAAGTTTCTCACCCGATAAATCCATCCTCTCTTCATAACATAGCTTGTGCAAAGGATCCAGCCTCAGTCTGTTCTCCCTCTCAAAGTCCTTGACCAACTGTCACCATACAAAGAATTAATGTTGTAACTTGTAATCAAACTCAAGCAAAGAGGAAAAGATGGCACACAAATATCAAAGAACACAAGTATGAAAGAGCCTTATCTTGATGCACATCAATGCAACTGAATATTATTACACGTAAAGTATAAAATGTATGCCCACACATTGTATATATATGTATATCTAAAACAAGAAGTATTTCCAGCTTCATGTGTTTCTACACGTTGCCTAAATTCTCTACACTGAAAAAAAGAAGTACCACAAAACCTCTCTCCCCAAAGAAGAAAAAACAAACAAGAACAGAAACCCCAGCAAACAGGGGTTCCAGCAAATGTTTAGAAGGAGGAAAAACTGTTTAAAAAATGGGCAACCAGAAACCAGTAATCAGGGCAGCATACACACTTGTGCTTTCTGCAAAAAGTCCAACCATCCTGAATATGGCTTTTGCAAAGACCAAAATCAGCTTGCAGTTGGATGCCGCTTTTGGACAGATGTTTGAGATGTCACCCAAGGGAGTTACGCACAACAAATCTCACGAGGAAAAACGAACCTGAAGGCTACAGGATTATTTTGATGGCAACATACGCATAGCTTCCAGGAAGCTGCAGACAGGAAAGACAGGAAAGGCAGAAACAGTCCTGCATTCATGATCCCTTCAAGCAATTTGCTGTTGCAATCAAACTTAAAACACGCAATCAATAAATAAACTTACCAAAGGATTTAAAAGCTTTCACATATGCATTTAATTCAGAACATTTTTCAGAATCATTAAGGATACACATCCCGTTTCTGTTAACATCGATAGTATTTCATTACATTCAATGCTATGGAAACATCATAAACCAGGACATCTTAGTTTTGATTAGCAGACCATCACAATTTAAGATCTTCTTATTACTGATGAGGTTTCTTAAGATAAAAAGATCATAAGTCCCTTAAAGCCAGTTAATGCCTGTTTTAATGGAAAAAGTAACTTTTTCCAGCTGTGAAGCAAACCCTAAACTCCTAGAGGCCTAAACTCCCACAGCCAGATTTGACTTGAGAGCATTTTTCAGGATTAAAAAATTGGTTTGAGCTCAGGGTGTACTGTCAGACCACAATAAAAGGAAAATGAATACAATATGCTGGAAATACAACACTAGTCACATTAAAAAAACACTTTCTGACAGCGTTAATTATGACACTGTGCCTCCCACTCTTATCACGCACAGCCCTTTCACAGCAGCTCTACGGACCTCCGCCCTCAGCCATCCCAGGCATGAAACAACACAGCAACAACAAGCCTTCTGGAGGACAGAAAAGGAGAGTTACTGCTAGTCCAAGTTCACAGAAAAGGCTTGCTTTCACAAGTCTTTTTTTCATCTGTTTTTCAGTTCTCCATGTTTCACAGAAACCTCTGCAATCTGTCTTCGTGCAAAAAGGTAAAGGTGAGCAGGAAGGAAGGGACAAACACTGGCTAAGCAAGGAAACGTCACTGTTTTCATGTTTAGAAAAAAAGAACATGATTTAACATATTTCCATTGGAAAAGTTTTTCTAATCGGGGGGGATAAAAAAAGAAATAAATGGGTTTCAAAAAAAATTCTTGGGACATTGTGTCAGCCACCCAAGACTCCAACTCCTGCCTGAGCATTCTTAGGCTCGCGACCTGAAGAGCCAAGTCATCTTTTCTTTTGCGCTGCAAACCCACAAATGAGAAACTGGTACCAAATCACACTATTTACATGACAATCTTCTGGACCACAGTTGAAAAGAAGCTGTGAGCGGTGTGCCAGCCTAATCCACGCAGCCCCAGCCCAGCTGTGAGGCCGTGGGGTCCAAGTGCCAGGAGGAGCCGGGCTGCCCGGCGAGCAGAGTCACACAGGGCTCTGTCATCCCTGGTGGGGAGTGGTGGCAACCGAGATGGGCAAAGAGGTGGAAAAGCCACTGTGATGAGTCGGACGGCAGTACTGCACACTGGGATAAACTGGTGCAGGCTGGGAATGAGGTTACAGTCAGAGTCTCCTTTACCTGGAGTTCTCTACCAATCTAACCGTACACAAAAAAGCCCTGCCTTAGCAAGACTTTGCTGTAACCTATTCATCTTTGGACAGACTGGACCTACCACTTTCAGACTTGTCCACATGGATTGGTCTGTACAAGAGAAAATACAGAATAAACACAAACAGCACAAGACACAGGCGTAAGGCAGAGCTGCCCTGCAGGAAGCAGCAGCAAAGGCCTTCCCAGTAACAAGTTAAGTGTGAACAACTGGGTCCCTTGGTTTTTGCCCTAATTTAGACAGCGATAAAAACAGCATTTACTGCCATGGCAGCAAGACCAAGCAAAACAACAACAACAACAGCCACGTGCTCAAAGAGAGAACGAACACATTTACTGCCTTCATGCAGAGGGCAACAAGTATGATTGGTCCTTATCACAAAGCAGTTCAAGAAACAACACGTGTCCTATACAAAGGTATTCCTACCTGGAAGAAACAAAGTACAAGGAAATGAAAAGCTGCAGGATCAATGAGCAGTAAAAACTGGGCACCGACTGCCTGTACGTTGCTGTTTTGGCATTTGGGGTGGGCACACAAACTATTGTTTATGGCTTCTATCATCTTCCTTGGGGCTGTCAAACAACGATGGCACAGTCACCGTCTTTAAAATGTGGAGGATTTAAGCCACACGTACAGCCATTACAAGAACAAGTTTTGAGACATAGAGATGGAATTTCTTTATTCCTACAAAATTTTGTCCAAATTGTCTGCTCGATCAAGGACAGTTATTTTTCCTTGATAGTAAACGACATCCTAATTGCACAACAAATCACTGTCCTACACAGTAACTCTCCCTATTAAGAGAATCCACATATGCGTTAGTCCTTTAAAACCACTCATTTTAAAGAAACAGCCCCCAGGCACACACACACCCCCCAGACAAAACACCCAAGTTATAAAATCAAGAAGCAAATTAGCTTTGTTCAAGGAAACAATACACGTACCAGCATCTTTATTCCAACTGCGCTAAAGAGATTAAGCAATTATACAACTCATTGTCCGAAATCATTGCAGTCTTCCTAGAAAATTTCCAGTGCATCTGAGTACCTAGAAAAAACCTGCTACCCTGAGAATGATGCAGATGACGATTAATTTTCTGGCAGTCGCAATGTCTACTCCTGTTCAAATGGCCATTTTCTGGACTCTGCATGACCACATTGCAATGCCTAGTCTCTATAAAGTGTCTTTTTTTTTTCCTCTTTTTGTTTTTAAAGATATAGTTGATCTCCCATCATCAGTACATGTGTCAGAAATTACACTCATTTCTAAACCTTTCCCCATTTCCTTGTAGCAATTGGTCCAGTTTGTGATTACAGAGTTTGACATATTTAGCGTGTTACCCAATAGTCAAGACAGTCTTTCAGAAGGTGCAGACACTGAAATTACACAAGAGTCCCTTTTTAACTTAGTAACATGATCTCTTATTTTTAAAATTTAAATACAAGATGGAAAGACCAGCAGTAATGAATCTCTGACGGGAGTTAAGGAAGCAGTTAGCAGTCTCTTGCTAACTCCCAGCAGGAGAAAAAAAAGAAGCTGCTTGATTTTTGCATCTCAAAGAAACTGAATGAAATAAGTACTGTCCAAACTGCTATACCCACGCACTACAAATCACTTATTCTTTGAGCAACACGATATCAGGAAATTACTTGAAAAACCTAGAAATTTCTCATATAAAAGAACAGCTAGTGGGGGGGGGGGGGGGGTGAGAGTTGCTTAGGCTCTACATATTAATGAAAATTTTAGTCTGTATAAAATTGATAAAGGTCCTAAATGCTACTGTTGTGGGTATTTGGGAAGGAAACACAGTCTCTAGCATAAACCAAAAGACTACCAAAAATAAGGCTGAAAGTGTAAAAGGCTGAATAAACCTTAAGAGAAAGTGTAGCTGTGCTTGATTTCAGACTTACTTTTGCACAAGTCATTGCAGTCATTTCACTGGTTTCTTGCACTTTGATTTTATACCACTGCACAGAACAAAGAGCAGAAGGCAGCATCAAACATGATACAGTGAAGAACTGAAAAAACTTTACCTCTGTCTCTGATACTCGCTCTGCTTGTAAAAACTGACTTCCAGTAAAATTTCACGCATCCATCTTTTGGTGGCTGAAAGCTTAGAAATTATAAACCAACCCTGGCATTTAATACGAGGAGAAGATGTATGGCACATTACTGCTCTTCAACAGCAAATGAAATCAGACCTGCTAAGCCACTTTATAGAAACACCTTCTAGAAAAAAAAACAACACCCAGAACCCACAACCACTCACATCTCAGCCAAAAA
>VYZM01019752.1:6399-24682 GCA_013398915.1 Dromas ardeola | reverse complement strand
AAAAAAAAAAAAGTGACTGTCATTGTATCAGTAGAAGGAGAAGCCATAGAATCATTTTGGTTGGAACAGACCTTTAAGATCACCAAATCCAACCATTAACCTAGCACTGCCGTGTTACCACTAAGCCATGTCCCTCAGCACTACATCTACACGTCTTTACAGCTACATGGACTCCTGTCCTCTCCCTTCTGCAGCACCATCTCACATTTCAGCTCTTGAGATGGCCAAAGGACTCCTTGCACACACAGATGCACACCATCTCACCACTGTCCTGCAACCTGACAGACCCCTCAGTCGCTCGGATTCAGCAAGTGAAGTGTGGACAGGACTTCACCAGTTTCCATGGCACCTTCCACTTCACCAGCGAGTGACAGCAGAATTAGCAGCATGACAGATAATATAGTCATTAACAGCTTGCAGAATTTTAAGGCTTACAGAATAGTCTTCCTTAAGGACTTAAACCCTTTCGTTGACCTACTTACATTACTACTTATTCCTTCACGTTCCTGGGCAAGGCAGCCAAAGACTATCTCTGCACCTCTTACCAGGCAGATGAGCTGATCTCACCTCCCTCAATTGCTTCTCACTGTGAAGGATGTCAGTCAAGTCCAGACTCTGTGGAGATACTCGGTACCTATCTGTCACCAATCTAAGAGACCTAGAGCACTTAAAAAACAGATTTCCGTTCCCCAAGTAAACTCATCACACCCTATTTTTATTGCTCACATCAAGAGGAAAACAAAGAATTTCCTTACGTCCAGCAGGGTAGGATTACTTTTTTTTTTTGTAGCTTGACTGCACAAACTCCTTTATATTTTGAAGGAAAGCCACCAGGAACCTCACCATCACACAGTTTCCAGATGAGGCCCTTTAAATGCTTGTTAGGTACATATCTCCCACCTGAGCTAACAGCAAAATTCCCCATGTCAGCAAAACCAGTTATTCTCCACGCAGACAAGCCCCACCATGGCTACTCCTCGTTATCTCCTCTCCCTTTTCCTATATTTCAACTCTGTAATAATCAAGCAATGTGCTTATAAAGTGTTCTTGAAATAAATCATTTGTATCAAGTAGAATGAAGTTTTACTAGCGTTTTCCCCAACACAAACATTCCAAATAAATTTCAGTTTTGGTCAAAAAGCCATTCAGAGTTACTTTGATTAAGTAGCACTTTTATAAATACAGAGGCAATTTAAAACACCTGGAGCATAAAATACTTCTTTGTAGGCAATGTTTTGAGTACAAGTCCATTAATTTCATGAAATTTACCATGTGCTTCAAAGTTAACTGAGGTGACTGAACCAGGTGTTACCTCTGAACAGCTGAGCCACAGTTAACTGCTTGTGTGCGGAGCCCTGCTTCCACCCACACCAGCGGAGCAGAGCATCCACATGCCAGGCTGCTAATGCCTTTGGGAGCAATCGGAATACTGCCAGCCCAGGCACACAGTTGAGGGAACAGCAATACGAGCTGCACTGTAACAGCCCCAAGCACAACGGCAGCACCACAGCCTTAACCAACCACACAAGCATCTCCTTCACGTAGGACAGTCCAAGAGCGTCCACAGGATAATCCACTGTCAAAAAAGAAAGAAGTTACGTGCCTGACCTGATAAAGTGAAACAAGTGACAGGGCACTGTAGGTTTTTAAATCTAAAGCAGAAAATCAAACATCATGAAACAGATACTTATGCATCAGTAGCGAAATAAACAGCTTCATGCTCAGCAAACAGTTGCAACCCATTTCCAACAGGCTGCTTCTGCAGCCCTGAGAAAGCCACTAGCATCAAGCAGCTCGTAGGTGACCCTTAAGAATTGCTCCACATCTCCACCAAAGCATTCAGCAGCATCTTTGGAGGCAGGAGAGAGGATAAGTGTTCACTAGTCAAGCAACATAATTCATACCTTTATGCTAGTAAAAAGGAAAAAAAGAAAAAATGGGTTTGGAGGAAAAAAAGGGACAGATTTAAATGTCAACTGCCAGGTTACTGTCAGGACTCCAAGCTATTTTAATGCTCTTACCTACAGTAATAAAGACCAAAAGTGGTGCCTTTGCCGCTGTTTAACAACAAGCAGAGAAACTTTTAGCCACAATGTGAGCCAAGTGGGATAAAGCAGAGGCGCATCACACCAACAGCATTCTCAGGAAAGGTGCTGCCTGCAGGTGGCACAGGAAGCAGGGTATGCTCCCTCCTGCCAAGGATGCACTGGGTATGCGTGCCAGCCACATCTGCTGATATGCTCGCGGTGCCGGTGCAGGCTGGTTTCACCCCAGTGAGCCTGTCCAGCAGAACGTGCATTTCCTACAGGTTACAAATATTTTAGTGCGAGAGGAGCAAAGAGCCAGGATTCTGGCTGTTCTTTGCAACAATGTGTGGCATTGAAGAAGGAAAAAGACTTCTTTCAATCTTCCTGTAAAAAATAAATAAATAAATAAATAAAGCACCCTGAAATTCCCTTGGTCTTACAGCCAGTTTCTTGAAGAAGTGTGTTCACCACACATCTTTCCAGTACTGGTGGTAACCTGCCAAGGAAGGTAATAGTACTTTGTATCTATCTGTATAAACAACTGCATATCGAGACACTTAATTCTAGGACAAACTAGTCCCTTAGTCAATAAAATATTCTTCTGTGCCTTAACTGCAGTTTGCCCAGTTACAGCCCAGAAAGAGTAACAAGCAGGAGCTACTGATGTCATGCCAAAAAGCTCATCTGGCTGAAGTTTCCCTATCCTTTTTAGAAACATCAGTAATTTTGGTTTGATTGCTTCACTCCAACATCCAGTCAGGAAATCAGGAATGGATTTATTGGTTTCAGGTGAAGTTGGCACAAGGTGGGGTTTCCAGGTCTCCCTCGGGCTATGCACTGTGCAAGGCAGCACCATGTTAGACATCCCTATGCTCTGTCCTGAGTGAGCTGGCCCACCGGCTAACGTATTGCAGCATTACACAATGATAATGAATTAGGCCCTGGAAGCCTGGTTGTCTGATAAGACTGAACCTTGCCTGGGCTAAATCTCTTCCCCCTATCTTTTAGCTCACTGCAGTTCTGGAAAGCAATGGCACTCTCCAGATGTATTTTCTTACATAATTTCCAGCAATTGCAAACTCCCTGTGAGACCAGAGACCTACATGTCAGCTATTAGCACATGCACATCCTCTGACATCGTCCCTCAAAAAGTCTCTTACACCAGGGCTGACTTAAGATCAAAATGGATAAAGCAAAGAATGGGGAAAATGACACATTAATTCCATTTATAATGAAAGTCACAGATACTTCAATGTAAACCACCGAAAGCAATTGAACAGGCAAGAACTGATGTTAAATCTAAGTCCCAAACTGAAGTTTAGTCCCAAGACCATGCAGGATGCTGAATAAAAGCGCCCTACTGATGCAGTTCTCCAAAGCTATTCCATTTCTGCCTGCAATTTCCTGACCTGTTCCCACATCAAGAGTAATTTCTATTACCTTCGCGCTGACTCCTAGTCTTACACAGGCAAATGACTGAGCTCTTTTCCCTCCCTGTCCTCCTTCCACCCGGCCTCGGTACAAAAAAGACCGCTTTCACAGTGCTTTCACTAGGACTCTGCCCACATGGTGATACATGCGGCTCAAAAGTCAGGCAAAGCAGCGTGCTGGCATATGCAGGGTCTGCTGTATCCAGGAAACAAGGGTTAGGGGCCCAACAGCCCCATGCTCCCCTTGCATTGTGCTTTTAATTATTAGGAAGAACCCAAACAAATGCCTTGGGCTTCCCATGAGACCAGATTACCTGTGACGCAGCAGAAAATGCCCCTTAACCACAGACTCTCAAAAACCTCAGACTCCTTTAAATGTTGGAGCCAAAACTGCATTTCAACACTGCAGAAACAGTTGTCCCTCATTCTTTCCCCTCTCTCCACAATTTAGCCTTTTACAATACGTTTAGAAGATAAAGCAGCGTTTGAAGACATCAATCTCATCATTAAATGTCAAGAAGATCACAGGAGAAAAACATGAAAAGCCCCAACGTGAAGACTTTTGATTAGTCCCCACCTATCATTCATTTTCAATCTACGTGCTCAGTACAGGCTAGAAAGAAACTCAAGCTCACACTTCTTGCAAATGCTTTTCTGTCTTGTATTATCAGCCACTATTATTACCTACAGTTTCATTCAGAAACAGCATTTGAATGGTTTTTCAAGGGGGAAATTCTTTTTAATCAAGTCAGGTCGTGGATGATGTTAACCAGATTTGTTTTTATTTCTAGTGACTCTTCAAATTATTCATATCATTCCATGCAGATAAATGGTGTGTTTGTGGTTTGCGATACACATTGAGAGAGAAGGCTTATTAGCACAAGGCATCCACAGCCTTTTTGCCAACAAGAAATGGGAAACTTCTCTGGGCAGCAGAGAGCAGAGCATCCACTTGAAGTATTTTTCTTTTTTTTTTTTCTTCTTTTTCCTCCTTTTTTTCTTTTTTCTCTTAGTAAAGGCGTTTGGTTGCATTTCCTTAATTCCCATTTTTGACAGACAACTGAAGCAGGAATGTTATTAAACAGAGCTAGAAAAATCCTTTCTAATAGCCAAGATAAAAATGATTGCATGCAAGAGAGGTTTAGGGACGCACAGGGCCCCAAGCGAAGTGTCACCTTCAGGCAGCTGAAGTTCGACAAGATGAACCTGCAATGTTTTAAGAGCCAGATTCAATCCCTTGGCCCACCAGCTGTTTTCCAGGTGACTTCGCTTAAACCACTTATCTCCATTTCTCTGGTTACATATGGTGCCTGGCCATTTTTCTCCCATATCACTGTTAGGAGTTCAGATGTTTAAGAGTTGGAAACAGTTACAATGTAGAGAGAGTAAAGTTATTCTCCTCGCCTCCTTTGACCAGCTGTACAGAAGTCAGTGCTCTACCCAAACAGCTGTGGCAAACTCAGCAGTGACTGACCGAAACAGACTGACACTCACCACCTCCACCACCACTAAATGGAGCACACCAAGCAAACATACCAAGTTTGCCCAGCCTTACGGCCCTCAGTGGAGACAATATGAAGAAAAGGCTGGCAAAGCACACTCAAAAAGCAACTGCGCATCCTGCCAGCCAGGCACAAAAAAGGCCAAAGCAGCACGCACATGCCTCTCTTCTCCAGCTTCGGTACATCTTACAGTTAAACACCAAACCAAATCCTTTCCCCACCCTGCAGCTGCACTTTTTAGATGCAGTTTTATACACCAGGTCAAAAATCAGTTAAGAAGCATTTGACAAGAGAAAAGAAAAATATCTAAAACAAACAAAACCCCCAACGTCAACAGAAATGGAGGAGGGGAGAAAAAGTGACCCTTGGTAGGGGGTGGGGGGAGAAGTCTGTCTGATTTTCTTCGGATATAGTTGGGCAGGAAATTGTTGAGGTGGGTTAAAATACCTTTCTTGTACATGCTTTACAAAGAATTTCCTCTGATTACTAGAATAATATTTGTTTTCAAGTCAATCTTGACAAATCACAGCTGTGGTGCTTTATTTCCTCTCTCCCCTGTCCTTATTTTCATCTATTAATAGGCCTGCATGTACCCGCACATCAATTAAGAATATACGTATATACTTATTCTATATATAAACACTTCCATTTTGCCATCAAATTTCCAACGTAATATTGTCCTGGTCCTGAAGTGTGTCATTT
Organism: Dromas ardeola; assembly: GCA_013398915.1. Lineage (NCBI taxonomy): Eukaryota > Metazoa > Chordata > Aves > Charadriiformes > Dromadidae > Dromas > Dromas ardeola. Next base: position 19,021 of record VYZM01019752.1, on the reverse strand, counting down.
GCATTTGTACTACTGAGACCACAGCACAACCCTGCTCTCTCCCTTATGAGCCCAGGATCCCAGTGACATCCTAGACCCCAGAGACCTCCATGCGTAAGGGGGAGAACCAGAGATGTCAAGGAGGTAATTCAATTAACAGCCCTGCAGCCACTGCAGGCTCACAAGTGCCAGAACAAGAGAAGCATAAGCCTGAGCAATGTTGCCAGTTCGGTTGTTTTTTCCCTTCTGCTTTCCCAGCTTAAGGGGAGGAAGGTGACACATCGGAAGAAGCTTTAGTATAATTCAGAACTATTCAGTTTTGCAATTTCAAAGCTATAGAAGTCTCTGGAAGTAGTTTGAACCAGGTATTTTAAGCCAACAATATGGTCAACATCACTTCCAAATGACATTCTCCAGTATTTCCACTGCTGAATTTTGGAGTCTAGCATAGGAAGGGATTTATTCTTCAAGTTCGATACACCAAAACTCACTTTTTTTTTTTTATCATTTGACTTACAGGAGAATTATGACAATCTTAGTTCTTGTCACAGCTTAGCTCCCCCAGGTGTCACCTACCCACTTAAAATACAACTCTGAACTAGTTCTCAGGCCCAAACTCAACATGCTTCCCAGACTCCAAGGAGAAACTGGAGACCAGACTGCACTGCCATAGCCCATTGAGTTTCATCAACCGATCAAGTCTAGAAGCTCTTTCGAATTTGAAGTTTTTCTTAAAGCCTCTGACAGTCACAACAGCTGCTTTATTTCTGTGCTGAGCAGCATTAACAAGAGTTATTTGCTTTCTTTAAGAGGATTTAGCACAAATGTAAAAGGGGACTTTTATTACAGGTCCCACGAACCAATTACTTAGTTCTTAACAAAGCAAGTAGATACAGTTTTGAAAACAAGACTCCCTTCCCAGAAAGTCACCTGGAGGCATCTGACCTATTCCTACCGACAGTAAATGCATTCAAAGGTCTCCCCCAGGAAAGATTATCTCCTGGAGTTGATTAGGCAATTTTACAGCTGGCATGCTGAGATTTTAACAGCCTTTAAGAACCATCCAGTTAGTTCAGACTGAAGTGACTTCGAAAAGGCAAAATGAAAAAAAAAAAAAACCAAAACAAAAAAAACCAACACGAACTGACAACAAGCACATTAAATAACCAAACAGACAAGAACTACTGGGCTGGGCGGCGGGACATAATGAGCAGAACGTGCTGTACCCAACACGCACCCATCCCCAGGCCCTTCCTCCTGTGGAAGCTCTCTCCCAAGTCCAATGCTGTTAACTCACATGAGCAAGGGTCAGGAGGTCTGGCCCTCCAGTGCTTTGTCGTGTCCTTCAAACTGCTCTCTCTTATCTGGCTGCTAAGAAACCACCCGACACGCAAAGCCTAACAACACCCAGCCACTTCATCTCACTTACACCACATAGCATTCTCTTGGCAGCCATAAAAAATTAAGCTAACAAGTGGAGTTGATAAATCAACTTGTAGCTTGGCCAAAACGAAGAGCAATTAGGAGCCTACCTGGGACTTCAACACTATCATTCAAAGGGAAGAAAAAGAAAAAGAAAAAAAAAAAAGAGTCTGCCACCAATCACAACTTGATAATGAAAACAAAACAGCATAGCAACTCCTGTATCAGAGAAGGGCAACAGCAGAAGAGACACAAGAAACCTGATCTGTTCTTCAGTAATCCTGCCTAAGGGCAGGGACCTGGACTGCAAGCTCCTGCTCCTTTTGCACATTGGGCACCAAGTGGAACATAAACGGAGCTTACTGGTTGGGCTCTGCATCCCAACAGCGAGCGGAACTGGCACGGCACCAGGATGCTGGCCAGCTGCTGGGGGAGACAGCCCAAAAGCAGATGTAGGCAGTGGAGGTGCAGGTTGGGAGGAAACACTGGCAGCAACAACTATGCTTGCCTAAGAAAACGCAGGTATCTAGACCCACCTGGAAAAACATCTAAAAGGCTATTCTAAAAGAACCCCTCATGTACACACATGAAAATTCCCTAGACAGCTTTGCAGTTCTTTATTACCATTATTGTTAGAAAAGCTTCCCCTATTATTCAACCAAGCCTTCTTGTCCTACAAAACAAATAGCATGAAAACAAATCAGCTACCAGCAGACACAGAGCACACTATTCTTTTCTGGTATCTTCTGACATATTGGAAAAGATATGGTTTTTGTTCATAGCCATTTCCGCTCTCTAGTCCTCTCAAAGAATGTTGTTTGTATATACAAAGCAGGGAGGAGCTGTAAAGTACGAGAAGAATTCAGAGGGAACTCTGGACTTCCAGGCTTCATCCAGCAGAGACCGGATGCGATGCATTTGGCCTCCATGGCAAACAAGGAGGGACTGAGAACCACGTTTCCCTTCAAACTGAATTTTATCCAAATATCTCTGCACGCTCGTTTTGCACCAGCTGAAGCTAGCTGGTGTCAAGTAAATCACACATCTGAAGCAAGGAAGTTAGATGGGAGATAAGAATACGACACTAATTCACCTCACTCGATTGCCTCAAGCATGGCCAACAAGGTATAGTCCACCCAACCGGAAGAGCTCTCAGGCTTTCCCTCACTCTCAGCTTCCTAGAAACCTACAGAGATGTACTGCAATCCTTTAACTCAGAAGTCAGCAGCTGAGAGAAGCTCACCATTAAAAGAGAGCTAGGAATTCCAGTAGCCACCTTCTAGCCGCATCTCTGGCCCAGCAAGAACTATCATCAGCTTCTACAGCTTTTCTGCAACAACATTTAACAAGAAAGCTAACACAGGATGAATCTGTCAACATATTCCTTCTTGCGAGACGCCAAATGCCCTCATTGCCCACCCAGTTCAGCACAGGTTGAATACAGGATACACCTCAAAGTCAGGCCAGAAATCTACAGGGTTTTCTAAAAATAATGAGAAAAATACAAATGCTAGGCAAGATTAGCAGAGGGGACACCAGTTTTTCCATTTGATATTCAAACACCAAAGGAATAAAAGATTTTAATACTAGCAGATCTGTTTGGAAGCATCTGACAAAGCCACTTAATAAAACCTACTGGCCTGAGGAAAGGTGTTTTCTTGCAGCATTACTGCTTTCCAAAATGACACAAAAATGCAAGAACAGAAGTAGGGGATGGGTGGAGACGGCAGTCCTGAAATCTTACCAAGAGTTAATAAAAAGAACTATGCCATATGAGGAACCTGAGGAGCACAGTAAGTGCTACCAGCACAGACACACAGCCCCGGGACTTCAAATCCCACATAATAACTCCACTGCCTGGCCAGTGAGCCATTTGCAGGACATCGATCCCACCTACAACTGCTCAATGTGGGACACTTCACACTTCTACCAAATGAGGGAAAGGGGTCAAAAACCAGTGCATGGGAACTGTCTCTCCAGGTCCGTAAGCAACAGTTCATGGTGAAGATTTTTTTTACCCTAGCAAACATTATAAAATACAAATGATATTGTCACCCAGATAGGGATTCTTTCCTATCTTCTTCTTCATTTTTTTGTTGCTTCATTCTTCTGAAAGGCTTACAATTTCAGTGACAGTTCCAACAGCAAGCCTAAAAATTATAGACATTCAAGAAGCAGAAGTAAACAAATAAAGAATAAGATCGTGCTCATAAGCCAGACCTAAAAGCTAATTCATTGCTTCCTATTTCAAATCAGTATGTGCTCACATCAGGAGTGAGCTTGGCATATCGTACTTGCTGGGAAAAATAATACACACATGGAAAAAGTACAAGATACTCACTGGTACACGGATCACTTAAAGATCTAAAACACAAATGTCTCAACTAACTACATGCCTCGGTCATTATAGTAGTAACAGTTTAAAGGAAAATAGAAATTGTCTCAACTACACATTCAACAGGAGGAGGGAAGAAACAGCGTTCAGAATATTAGAAACCATTTCCAGGACAAGAAGCTCTACCCACACGCAAAGAACACGTGCAGGTATTTAATTTATAAAAGAATTTTTCCTGTACATACTATGTATTATAGAAAGATGAATTTCGTAGCAGAAAGCCTTACTGCAGCTGCACAGACAAGACCATGTGTCTTAGCATGCACCGAACGTCACAGGCATCTCTCCCAAGGCCAATATCAAAACTGGTATGAAGACCCTTTCATCTGACTGCTGGCAAGACCTTCCCGACAGGCGCTGAGCTCGCTCTCCAGTTGTTGCACACGCATTTCAATATTCACCACCCCCTGGCCTGAACTGGATTAAGACTGAAGGAGGTTTTCTTTCCAGCAGTACTATAGAGGGACTTCTGCTGCCAACAGCAAATGTGAAATAGGAGTGCTGGGTGTGCCAAGCAGGGCACTGCTCTTGGGAGCCTTGACAGCAAAGGTAGGGGATCCCGAAAGACTCTCAGAGCGACAGGCTAGGTGAAATGAATATATACACAGAGCAGAACAAACCCACAAAGCTCCATTTGTTGCTAACTTCCTGTTTCCAGAAAGCTGAATCAAGAAGGGACTCCACCAGAACCACCTACCATAAAATCCATAATGGACAGATGGACTTCTTCTATGAAGCTCAGACCCTGCTCTTTAAAAGTCTGGGTAAATTTTAGATCCAAGTACCAAAAAAATGAATTATGATTTCACACCCCTGATGCAATTTCTTCCCAGCCACCACATGCTGTAGCTGAAAAATATTTCCCCTTCTTTGTAAACTGCTTTGATTACGAGTACCATATAACATCTAGGGACATTTGGTGGCAGTGAAAGATCTCACAGCAAGGCTACCGTTAAATCTTTGCTGAGAAACGAGGCAAGACATCTGTTTTACATTGTCTTTGAAATAATTAACTGATTTGCGCATTACCAAAGTGAAAATTAATTTTATTCTACTGTGAGAAAGTTTGGGAAAAGTGGAAGTCTTTAGTAATCTTTAAAAAGGGGAAAAAAAAAAAAAAGTAGTCAAGATTAGGCCAGACAAAAAGCCAGTTCCCACAAAAAGGCATGATGGAGCTGTGCCAAATGCTTCTAAGAACAGAGCATTTTTTGGTTGTTTATTTGGAGCCAAATTTCTTATGCCTTCATTCTCTCTTTTATGGGTATTAATAAGATTTCCACATAAATCTGTCTCTACTTAGTCATCTTCACCACTGTCAGACTTCAGAATCCTTCACGAGGAAGGACTGCCAACACAAATGTTTATGATGTCACACGAGCCACACTATCGCTTCAGCCATCGCTCAGAACAAACAGTCCCAAAAGGTGAAAGGCCACTGCAGTCTATGGAAAGCAAAGGATTCAAATATATATATATATATATATATAATTAGAATTAAGAGACTTCCAAAAGAGGGGGAGTGGGGAAATCACAGTGGTAATCAACTAAATTCACTTCTTGATCTGGTGTTAACAAATGAAAAACCAGCGAGCATCTTTCTCCGATTAATATACATTCTTAAGACGGACTTCACACACTTCCTGGAAGTTTTATCTGTGTATATCTGAAACTGCCTTTCTTTGATTCTTCTTCTATTTATTTCACAAGCCCATATCACATTCATATCACATATTGTGACCAGAACATATCTGGCATTGATGCATGGAAATTTCCTTCAAGGCACCAACAAAATTTTCCATTCAAGCTTTTGCATTTAGAGCCAGGTAAGTCTATCATACCTTAAAATCTGAGATGGCATCTCCATAGATTCAAACTCATGGATGGATCTCTCTGGCTCAGCAAACAAATATCCACCCCCCAAAACAAACAAACAAAACCAAAACCAACCAACCAAAAAAAAAAAATATCACCAGATGCTCTTGAATCTGGTTGGAGGGAAAGAAGTGAGATGAGCTAAGGAAAAGATATATCACCAGACAAAATGGTAGTGTTTCTTGGGTGTCAGTCACCAACAGTCTGAAACAAATCTAACGCACCTTTCTTACACGCAGAAGCAGAATCAAGTGTCCAAAGCCCACCCTTAACTTCTTTGGCCTGTCTTTCATAAGAGAGGAAAGGGGTTTCAGATTTGCTGGGCTAGAAGATAGAGAATGACGCGGGAACAATCAGCTCGTTGATGTAAACACTCCTAGATCAAAAAGGAACATTTGACCATTCATCGCATCTCAGAAGAGCAGCACTAAGGAAGCTGTTAACTCAAAGCATGCAGGCATCAATATCATGACATTTCTGTTAAGTTTGCTTTTTATTAAATAAACCCTTGGGAAAAAAATAAACAACTACATACATCTAAGAAGTTAGATGTACAAAATTTCATTAAAAACATCTGAGATTGCAAATTCAAGCATTCAGAAGATAGCATACAACATAATTACGCTTACAAACACTGATTCGCTGTTTCAGATAGCAATCCATTAAGATCACAGGAAAGATAGAAAGCAACTTTCTGGGCTATCAAGTTTCTGCCTAAAGTTCTCATCTCCTTAACCTGCTATTATGAATGATTAAGACAATCTGATCGTTACTTTTATCTCAGTTCTAAAAACCTTAACCAAATAAAAGACCCAGAGGCCCCTAGGCCAAGTTCTCATGAGTACGCCGAATGACTGTAAAGGAAGCTGTTTTGTCACCACCGCTCCCACTAGCTGAGGATTTTTCGGGCTGGGTTTTTTAAATGCATATCAGTAAATTTTGCAATACACTGACTTCAGTTTAAAAATCAACATTTTCCTCAGCATCATGTTTCCAGTTCTATTTGAGAAAAGACTATATATAAAGCAAATCAGAACATGAAATAAGCACATATATTTGCAGCCACAAATTCCCTTCCTTTAAGGAGCTGTACTAATTCATGGCCCAGAATGTTATCATTTTTGATCACATATCAGTTGCAGTTCCCAACAGAATAACAAAATCTGAAGATCTGAACACTACAGCATGTTCAGGCATGAACACAGAATTTAAAATTCTGGGTTTCCAAACAGTCTGCTTGAGCGGCAGACCACAGCTCGAGTCAGGAAATCTTAAAGTTAATCCTAAGGATCTTCTCTATGTATAACACAATAGGAAAAGAAAATTCTAGATCCAAGGACGCTGGCAGCTAGAATATTGGAACGAAAGACACTGAATCTATATACCATCCATGAAGCCTGCATAAGAACATCACACGCTTTAGGACTAGATTTAGACAATAGAAGAGAAGGCTGAAATAAAGATTAGATAGATTTAAAGGGAAGGAGATAGACTTTCTGTCTTTACTAATTCACTTAAAAATGATCAAGAATTCTCCAATGAACACTTGGGTTTGCCATCTCTCTCCGTCTCACCACATCACATGTACCCAGAAAGCTAGGTTTAGATGTCCTAAATTTCAGCTAAGCCCCGGTGCCGAGTATTTCCTATTAGCTGGCTCTGACTCCAAAGGTGTCTTGCCAAGAGGAAACAACAGGCTTGGATCCTCAAGCGGAATTCAAGCTGGAATACGTGCTTTAATGCTGGCACCCCAGTCCATCTAATTGTTGCACTATTATCCCATGCTCCTCTATTACACCGCTTGACACAAACACGGCAAGCTTAGTAAGAATTAGCATTTTGTATTCTGCAACCCAGAAGTCAGATTTCCGTATCAATATGGCACAGACAATATTGCTTTTTGCGGCTGAAGAGATTCTCATTCCAGTCTCTGTAATGAGGCAGACACAGAGCCAGGGCTGCCTAAAATAATCAAATTGTACACACCTGTTGGTATACCTGCCTGCTTCTGGTCAACACTTAGTGTGTTTGCTTCTCCGCAATTCTTTTGACAAATGCTCTGCAACTCTGAGCAGAAGTCTTTTACTGGAAAGCGTAGGGCTCCCCTTCCGCTCTTACCCCCCTTTTAACGTCTGAATCTCTGGCAGAGTCTTCCTCACAGGCCCGTTCCTCACAAGCACACAGGAAGTACAGCTTTAAATCCTTTAATAGAAAATGTTTATTCATTTGCAGTTCTGTATAATCAGTAGACAATTAGGACTGCATTTAAGAGTGGCACTTGCATATGAATTAAGCTGGTCTTAAAAAAGTAGTCAGTAATGGCATATGAATTATGTTGCAACATTTCACCTCATACAGAATTCAGATTCAACAAAATAGCAACAAACTTCAGGGAACTGTCGTAATAAATAAATTTTCAGAACTGTCTCAATAAATAACAATTACTAACTAGTCCACAGCTTCCTTGAGAATAGGTACATCACAGCAATAATATATGCATTACATATAAAAGAGTAAGTTTTACCAAATAAATCTCATCATCCTTAGATGTAAAAATTCAAGTCGCCTACTTATTTCACGTGGTTTTATCACACTTCCAACCAGGCAGAGCTCCAGGATGCACCAACCCCCATTTATGCCCCCAAGAACGACACTGGCCCGGGCTGCACTGGGACCTCATCAGCTCCCCCTGTCCAACCAGTCCTGAGCTCCATGTCGCAGCTAAAGCTACCCGCAAGTCCGTCCAGGCACCAGAAATACCACCTAAAGCACCTGTATGGCTTTGCATCTCTAGAAGTTGTAGCACCAAGTTCCAGTTTGAATATTGGAACAGCACGCGTTAGGAAGACACAAGTACTACTCAAGTACTACAAGTACTACTCAAGCATTTACAAATAAAAAAAGAAATTTTTTGCAAAACTTGGCACACGTTTGTAAGCCAAGAAAGAAAAAGAAAGATTAAAACTGTAACAAATCGAAAGTCAAGCAATGGTTACAGAGGCTGGTGTATTAAGAAACATGCCTGCCTGTGGAGACATCAAAAATTATTATTAAATGTCCAGAAAGAACACCGTCATATGGAGCTCAGGCTGCAGACGGTGCTGTCAGAGTCAAATGAAAAATTCTATCCCTCTAGGCTACACAATACTAATTTCAGTGTGTATATACACACACACAGATATGTAAATATAAAGATATATGTATATATATCTATATTATCTATATATATGTATATATGCACACACATATATATAAAAACATGCTACAAGGTCTCAGGTCACGTTTTGAGCAGCACGAGCAACATTAGCTTTGAGTTACTTACTTTAAAATAAGAAAAAGAACAGTTAGCTGTTTAAAAAAAACCAAACCAACAACTCTCTGCAGATTTGCATATGGGAACACACTCTCCTCCAGCTCTAAGGATTCAGCTGAAAGGCTCACCCTGAGAGTACTGAGCCCTCGCCATTCCCACTGCAGTCAGCGGAGGCAGGGAGGAGATTAGCAGTAATCGCTACAAAAAGAACATAAGAAAAAAATCGCATTTTTAACAAAACTTGACTTGTATACAATATTATTTTTCAAATACCGCTGAAAGACCTCCAGGAGAAGTTAAGGGTATTCATTGTCTCACAAGAATAAGATGCAGAGCTATATCTCAGCACAAGTATCCCTGTAACAATCCCACTGACAGACTCAAATTAAAACTCCAGCCACACATAAAATATCTTATCATTTATCTTGCAATTATAAACGCACCCAAACACACTTAAGTTCCTTATCAACACAAAATCCAGTGATAGCACCTTGTCAAGAGTAACCTGCGGTTAGCATCACCAGTAAAACTGTAAAGAAATGCACCTGAGAATTCTACCAGCATCCAACACTTTTTTGCCAAGCAATTATCAGGGGAAGGATTTCAGTATTACCAATACAGAAATAGCCCTGTCTGCACTGGGGCATGTGGGTGTGTGGTGGAAATGAAGCACCCTAGTCTACTCTGCAAGGAAACCCGTGTTAGATCCGTTAACTGGTGAGCTCTAACAGGCTACAAGAAGAAAAAGAAAGAATGAATCCCATAAAAAAAGCACTTGAAACTGCATTAACAGAGGCAAAGGTGGACAGCACGCAGGACAAGTTTGTGCAGCCCTTTTTAATCTACGCTTTTGCACAGAGCTCTGCACCTTTCTACAGCTGCCATTTCAATCGAGACTTAATACGTGAACACAGACGAGGTTTCACAAGTTTTACTCTGCAGGCAACAAAAAGCCTGGGCGAGCACATCTGGATTACTGCTCACACAAGTGGAGAAAACATTGCTTGGATGTAGCTTCTCAACCCACGCATCACCCTTTCCGACTGCATCCACTGCCGGTCAGACAGCAAATGTAAATGCTCCTGAGGGTGCCTTTGCAAACCGACACCTGAGTGGCTTCGTTGCCACCACAGGGTAGACAGCCCACCACCCCAGCCTCTTCAGCAGGCCCACGTTCTCATTTTAAGGTAAAGTTGGGGTGTTCCTTCTTGCTAAGGATCAATATTTTTATGTAACATAGGTAACAAAACATATTAATGGTCTGCCTATTCTCCGTGACATTAAACACAAACATACATCAGTTTATTTAAAACTGTATAGCAAAAGAAAGTGCAAGAGACCAGCAGAATTATCTGTACTGCAGGCTGAGGAAGAATTTTGGTTATTGCCGCTGCTGTGGGGGCAATCCCAGCGTACAGAGATGCTACCAAGGTAGCATCAACCTGCTGGGAGTGCAATAATTCCAAAAATAGTTAAACTTTGTCATTCAAACACTCAGTTCTTTCCCCTTCTGGAATTCATTTCACAAACATACTTGTGGACAAATTTAGTCAAACGTTAGTCAGAAGGATGCTGCTCAGAATAATTAATGTTCACTTTTGAAGTTGAGTAATAATTGTTCCCCTGCGTTATTATCATTTACATAAAGAGAACCAGTCTGCAAGCTTATTCAAAGAAAGAACCAGCTTCTGTAAAACAAAAAAAATAAATCCAACAGCCATCAGTGACTTGATCCTCAAAACACAACAAGTGATACAGCTTTCCATCAGACCTCACCATAGCCATATTTCACACAGCTTTTAATGAAGCTGAAATATTTCTAAGAGGACCAACCAGTCTAAGAGGAATGGTTGCTTTCTAAAATGTCCCCATGGTCTGTCTCAGGAGTTCAGCAACCATCAGAAAAGCATCCTGAGTGTACTGAAAAGCATCACTCTCTACAGAGTAAGGCAGACAAAAATCTGATTAAAAAACCATAATGATGCAGAATAGAATTTTACTTTCTTTTAAAATTCAAACCAAAGCATAATTTCTTACAACAAAACAAAGCCAACTCAAGCAACTCCCAAAATACAAAATGCAAATAAGTCACTTTAACCCAGCAGATTTCACTGTTGGATTAGGGGCGTTAGACAAGGAGGCCTCAGCTATTTTTGATATGTGGAGGTTTCATATTTTTCCAGCCTTCTGCAGGGGTAGAGGGAGAGTCTTTAGCTGTATTGATGCTCATAAATATCTTCCGTCTAATTGTTTCCAGTAGTTAATTGTAATAAACACAGTCATGCAGCAACAAGTCCTGGTCAGTGGACACTTGAGATAAAACCGTTAAGGTCACTAAAGCATACCACAACAGAGTAACCGACTGGCAAATTTCTTCCTAACTAGTATCAGGTAAATAAAAAAAATAAAGCCAGTTTTTCTAATCTTCAACCTGCTTAGCATAAGAAACCTCTAAACTTCAATAAATAATAAAATACAAATGCCTAAGGATTTTAGAAATAGCTTCACTCACACCTTGTGACGCACACATTCCACGCTTGCTGTGTATTTCTATCTCACACATCCAGATCTCTTCCTAGACATTTAAAACTAAAGGGTCGGGTTTTGGGGGGGGGGTTTGGTTTGGGGTTGTTTTTTGTGCAGGCAGGGTGTTTTTTGCCTTTTTTCCAAATTCTCTTCTGTTCTTTCATTTTTAGGAAAACACCTACTCAGTACTCCTCAGTCAGATCTATTTTCACATATCTTTCCAGTCGCTTCTTAGACGATGATGATCAGAGGTTTGGGCTACCTGTGGACCCCCACCATTCCTTTTGGCTGACCAAAACTCAACAGAGCACTCCACAGCAGGACTTCGCTAATCTAATTTTACTATAACACTTCACACACACACAGACTTTTTCGGTGACCGGCGCTGCCAGCTGACACAAAGCCTATTTCCTGACAGGTTCCAAAATTAAAAAGGTAATTCTCCCAACCAAATTTTTATATCCCGTATCTTTCCTGCGCTGTATATTTTACCCGTCGTTCAACAACCCTTAAGGTGGCATCAGGAAACTCATCCAGCTGCCTCCTACGTCCAACACGAGCGAAGGACCATCCATCCCCTCAGTACATTCTGCTGTTGCGCTCTTCCTGGGGTGCTTCCCATTTTATTTATAAATAGTTATATGTGTGAATAGAGTCATGAGGTGCCGCAACACCTGAAGCGACGTCGATTTAGCCTGTTCTTCTGAATTCTTGACAGGCGTGGAGGCAGCTTCCTCTTTGTACCCGGACCTCCAAGTCTTTTTGAAGACCAAACAAAGGGTGAGGCAGGGAAAACGTTAAAAATAAATAAAATAAAGGCTCGGTTAAGTACCACGGACAGATTTTGTGTGTTTTTTAGCTGGTGCGGGAGGCGGGTGGCGGCGTAGAACAGGGGCTCTCGTGCCCTCTAGGGGGCCGGACCCGCCAGCGCCGGTACCGGCCGCCCCCCCACCCCCCGGGCCACCCTCGCTCCCCGCCGGGCAGGGGCGAGCGCTGCGGGAGTCCTCTAACCATTAATAATAGTAACAACAGGCTTGTACCAATTACTTACACCCATACAGAGGGAGAAGGGGAAAAAAAAAGCTCAAACTCTTAATTAAAAAAAAAAAAAAAAA
>VYZM01019750.1:100847-129564 GCA_013398915.1 Dromas ardeola | reverse complement strand
CTATCTTTTCATGATCGCTATATATCAGTATATAGTGTGTATATATATATATATCAGTAATATATCAGTAAATAAATACATACTAAACTGAGTGTGGGAAATGCCAAACTTGAAGCCTGTATAGTGCAATGAAGAACTAGACTGAGACTGATAAAAATACTTTACAAGAACTGGATGCTTGTGATCCCCTGCACAGAATAGTTCTGTGTCTTTGTAGATAAGGCTTTTTGTCAAGAAAGTGTCACATTTTGATCAAAGTAGACCAGTCTGTTGCAACAAAACCAGAATACAAATACCAAAAAAATTCAACAGCATGAAAGAAATCAATCATATAGTAACCATGTCAAAATGCCTGCCATATCCAGATAGATTTGTAGTGACATAACAAACATATGAAAAGTAGTTTCATGTTTACTAAGCTGTTTATTAAATACATTAACCAGAATAATAGAAATTAAAACACTCGTACCTGAGAAGTAATGGCTTTTCACTGATCTTCCAATTATGGAGATTTCCATAACAACGTGCAACAACCTGACTTATTGAGGGTGCAGTCCTACATGTCATTTCTCCATATTCCACAATGGTAAAACATATTTTCTGGAAAACATATGTATCACCATTCAGGATCACTAAAACAAAATACTGCTGAACCAAGCAGCAATTCTGACAACCACACGAACTCACCTCACAAATGCATTCAAACAGCATGGATTTAACAGCTTCAGCTGTGGAAAAAATGCATATAAAGATTTGATAAGCAAAAATACCTGCCTTTGTACCAGCAGGAGCTATCTACCTATATACCAGCAGAGTTTGGACAGACTGATTAAATTACAAAAGGGTTTTATCTTGCACATCCTACAACAAACTTAATCCTTACTAGCTCTACAAAATGAAAAGTGAATTAAAACACTGTAGATATTTGTGAGATACAAAGAGGGTCTTGCTCCTCACTGCTCTCACTTTGTACTCATGCTTCAAAAGGGTGCCACAAGTATAATCATAGAATATCTTCAGTTGTAATGGACCCATAAAGATCATCTACCTGCTCCTCACAGGACTACCTAAAACTAAACCATCATCCAGACGCTCCTTGAACTCTGACAGGTTTGGTGCTGTGATGACCACTTCCCTGGGGAGCCTGTTCCAGTGATCGACCACCCTCTCAGTGAAGAACCTTTTCCTCATGTCCAACCTGAACTTCCCCTGACCCAGCTTCATTCCATTTCCCCATGTCCTACCACCGGTCACCAGAGAGAGGAGATCAGCACCTCCCCTCCGCTGCCCACCTTGAGGGAGTTGCAGACTGCGATGAGGGCATCCCTCAGCCTTCTCTTCTCCAGACTGAACAAACCAAGTAACCTCAGCCACTCCTCCTAAGTCTTGCCCTTGAGTCCTTTCACCATCTTGGTCGCCGTCCTCTGGACACTTTCTTAATAGTTTGATGTCCTTCTTATATTCAGTATATAAATATTCACATTCAACATCAGCAGCTCTTCCCTGCAGAATTTAAATAACTTAAATAAGCAACTTAAAATAACAGCATCAGTCTAACCATAAGTAAGATGAAAGTTAATTTTCTGATCTGTAGATATGCTTTCCCCATAGGATGTGCCTACTGTTTTGGACAGAAGTCATAATTCAAAAGGTTGTTCTTTTCAGTTCATCCATGGAAGTGCATTTCCTTTTCTCTGAAAGGAAAACAGAAAACCAAAGATGCTTCCTGATGCCTTGATTCTGACCAGTCACATCTGTCCAAGACTGATCTTCAAAGCAGAGAATATTTTAAAATTATTATTAACATGGAGCTGAAAGAGCCCTCGAAGTTAATCTTTGTTAGAAAAAGATCTTCCACAGCTATTCTTTTTATTTCAGTTTAAGGAGTAAACCCCATAGAGCAGCATACAATCAAAGGTAGCTAATTTACAGATCAGCAGATCAGAAAAGATCAGCACTATAGGTTGATTTCTTGTTGTAATGAACAGGAATTGACATTATCAAGCAAGCATACAGAATGGTGACAACATTGGGCTCATTTTAGGCATTTGCTCAAATGGAAAATAAAAAAAAAAGGTGCCTATGAAGCAAACAAAAAAATAACTAAACTGAAACCGATAAACGTCTATTGCAATTACAAAAAGGCCTGTTGCTATCTTTCCAGTCTTCAGATATCTATGTATATAATCTCATATATACACACATTCACATCATCCCACTCTAAGGACAAGTTTCAGTCTAAACACAACTGTTAATGTTATTTTAGACACCCTGGGGCATGCCAGCTGTCACTCAGCAAGATGGGTGTCTCTGCGTGTCTCTGTCGCTGTTGTGTTGTATCAGCCTGCTGAAGTAAATGCATGAGATATGCCAGGACATTATTGTGGCAGTTGAAGCCTTTGGTTAAGCAGCTGAACCTACTCTGGTATAGAGTACCTATAACTTAGGTACTTAAATTCTGTAAGTGGACTCAAACTATACGAAACAGTGGAAAATGAATGTCTGAAAATGGTGG
Source organism: Dromas ardeola (assembly GCA_013398915.1). Lineage (NCBI taxonomy): Eukaryota > Metazoa > Chordata > Aves > Charadriiformes > Dromadidae > Dromas > Dromas ardeola. The sequence goes on along the minus strand of VYZM01019750.1, from coordinate 127,049 downwards.
AGAATCCAGACGGTCTCCTGTCACAGTGAAACACCGGCGTTAGCTTTTGAAGATCGTTGATTAATGAACTTGAATATATTAAAATATCCTGAATGTCTCCATGTTATTTACAAAATGGAGACTTTGAAGACAAGAGCAAAAGTGTGCAAGAAGTATCAGACATGCCTACAGCTGAACCTAGCGGACTATGAGTAAAACATAACAGTTTATGAAAAATAAACAAACTTCCATTTCTCAGTGCATCATCATTCCTGGACTCTTGGGACAAGATGGGAGAGTACTGTGCTGTAAACCTAGGGAAAACACTAGTAGTTGTAGAGCTTCCGGCAGAAAAACCTCCCCCTTCCCAAGAGATCCAAGTGTAGCTTTGCTAACTTCAACATGACATGACTGTACAGGCATAAAAACACACCTGAATGGAAAACCTACTTTTTCCAGTCAGGAACGTACAACTGTTATGGTGGGCACTCTGGAAACATTAGCAATGCTGGAATTTTCACGACTGCAGCGAATCTCAGTCCTAACTAGAGATAGCGTCTTCACATTCCCTGCCACTTGTCTACAATTGCACTTTATATTTGTACCACATGAACTATGGTCCTTTTCTAAGTCACTGCAGGGTGAATCAGGACATGCAGTGGGAGACTAAAACATGGGCTGCGTTTGCTAACACTAAGGTTAGAGCTGCCTGGTAGTACTTGCTACAAGATAAAGCTATCAGTTGCTTTTCTGTGAAAGCAAGGGAAGAAGCCTCACTGATTAAGATACCAAAGCTCACTGCCTTTTCTGCCTCCCTTAAGCCATCAGCAAGATGCCCTTTGCAGAATGCAGTAATCAGATAACTTATCTCCCACATTCACAGCAGAAGCATGATCTACTATATCAGTATTTTCCAGCTTGCTTCATGTCCTTTCACTATATTGGAGAGGACTGATATATAAAAAAAATCATGGTTTTCCTCCTACATTAGGAGCATGTTTTCCTTCAGTGTTTATCGTTTCACAGCTATCGTTTCACTCTTTTCTCTACTGGAGAGTTGTGCTTTCTCTGCATCTGAGTGTTCTAGCTACTTAGATTACAACAGTCCATGTTTTGGGGTCTTTTTGTTGTTGTTATTCAAAGTCCGTATGAAAACAAACTGATTCTGGGATGATTTTCTGTATGAAAGAACAAAAATAACAGTACAGACAATGCAATACTTTTGTTATCTTCAACATCGCCTTCAAAATAGGATGCATCAGCAAAATTCTGTCTGGCACATCCTCATATGCACAGATGGCATGAGAATTGCTAGCGATACAGCTTGGTTTCTTTCTTTCTCACTTTCTTAGCCTTGATTTTTCATCCTTGATTTAATTAATCACTTCATGTCTTTTGAATTTTTATTGCGTAAGATCATGTTGTGGTCTTGCACAGGCATTTCTTTATTGAGAGCTACAAAACCACCTGCTTTATGTTCCTTGCTATGATGCTTTTCTTTCTATTATTATTTTATTTTTATTATTATTATTATTTTCTTGTCAGATGACTCCCAAGCCTTCCTCAAGGAAGATGACTTCATTTCTCTATGTGTGTGTCACTGTCTCGGTGCTGTTTTGAATAAGGTATTGGAGATACTCGCCTGGGTAAAAAAACATCAGTCCATACTAAATTGTGCCTAAGCAACACCAAGTAATGGCCGGCTATCTCACCTCCTTTCCTCTCTGTGATCATCTCTGATTTTAAATGCCCTTTCCTTGCTTCTATGGAAATTTTCAAATGCATTTCATTGAGTAGGGCCTGGCATGAACAACTTTGCTTGAGAATCAGCTTTGATTTCTTCCATCAGTTCTTCAAAGTGTTTCCTTTGTGAGAACTGGATGAGCCAGTGTCCCTTCAGCCTGGCCACCTCTTTCAGGCCCACGATCACATATACTTGTATCTCCTACTTGCCGAGTGTCAGGATTCATCTGGGGAGACAGCTTGAAAGGGGCTGCCAGGGAGCCAGAAAAAGCACACAAGTCTGTATTTGAGGGATTAATTCATAACCTAATCAGTCACTCATACGTAAAACATCTGCAATAATTTATAAAGTTACTGTACTCCAGCTTAGACACAGTAAACAGATCATCTTGAGAGATGACGGCTCCCTGAATTTTGGCCTATATAAATCACCTCCAATAGTGCTTAAGACTGTAAAGGAAAAACAAACACACCAAAACCCATGAAAACTCTAGTGACTAGACCACTGCCTGAACAGTTATGTCTTAGGAAAGGAATCAGTAACACAGAGCTAGTCTTGGAAGCTCCTTAAACGCTACTGCTGCTTCACAAGTGCATGTCTGTCTATGCCTTGGGCAGACAAGTTAGTTTCTGCAATACCGCTTATATATAAGGCATGTGGATGCAACTAAAACCCTCAGGAGTGCAGAAATAAAAAAAATCTCCAAATTTCTTCTAAATCTTCTGGCTTTCTGATCAAATATGGAATCTGCAGGACCGCAGTTGCCCAACCTCTAAATGAGAAACTCAAACTGATTTAGATCTATAAAGATTACAGTATCTCATAGGTTTCATATTTACCTCAGGGCACAGCTGTCTTCTTAATCACGTCTAACAGATGGACACTGAAGGAAACTCATGTTGATATATATTGAGGATAACAAACTACTACTTCAAAGTGCCATCACTGGTCTTCTGATTTGATTCTTTTTGTATCTTTTTGGTTTTCTTAAGGGCTCTTTTAAAGAAAGTTTGCTTTAAAGCACAGATTTTAATAATTCCAACCAGAACAGCTTTCTGTCTTTCTACAGTTAAAATAGGGATGGCATGGTAATGGCCCTTTCACTCAAGATAACACTGAATGATCTCCAGTCTTGTAACTCTCCTTCCTTTTTCTCCCAAGCAATTTCATTAAAGAGATTATATCTAGCTAGTGTTTAGGTATTTCCCAGGATGATATCATAAAGCATTACAGAAGTCTACTTCTGTAAGTCACTCATTGAAATCTTGCAATTGCAACTTATTTCAATGAGAAGATTAATACAGAAGAAATAAAGCATTAAAGTTTGCTCTATTTTACTACACACTTTTGAACTGCTTTATGCGTAAAAATCTAGGAGAGATTTTGAACATTGAGGGTACTGGAGTCACAGTCCATACCAACAGACATTTCATTCTGCAGACTTCAAGCACACAATACAGATGTTTCATCCTGTCAATTTCAAGCAGTAAGGGGGGGGACGACAAAGCAAAAGCAATCACCTGTGAAGGGGTGCACAAGCAAGGGAGCTCATGTCATGAATGGTCTGTGAAAATTCTTCTCTGTCCATCCAAGCAGATGGAAAGCCCTCCAGCCTGACAGGCACTCCCACTTGCAAACAGACAAGCAACTCTTCTTCATTGCTTTATCGCTATCAGCGAAGCAGTATAGCATATTTTTAGAGGGCTGTCGTACACAAAGACAGATTTAGTTTGGAAATGGATGCAGGGCGCTGTCAATTATTGGCCATGTTACCTGTTCTCAACCAAACGTCCAACAGCACAAGCAGCAGTTAGATTCCTGGCAGCTGGAAAGTGCAGCCTGACATTTCCTTTGGGTTGAAAAGGCCTGGAGAAAAACAGCTGGGACTAGGAGAATCTGCTTTTAAATATTACATTCTGATTAAAAAAAAAAAGCAGCATTGCTTTTTATGCTAAGGGGCCAAATTCCTTTTATAATGCAACTGCTGATGCCAATCGAAACCAATCAACAGTAAAGGTAAGGCTGCAGGGAGAGGGAGACCTACTACTGGGATAAAATTTCTCACTAATGGTTGCTTTGGAGGAACATCTCCAAGAACCGGGCTCGAAGAAAAGCAAGACAGTTGCTGACAATTGCAGAGAAAGATTACCATTTCAAATGAACTAAACAAACCAACTGCCCCTCAGCTTTCCAAGTGGATTTCTCAACATGGAGCAGGAAATGCAACTGGTGACATCTCTTCTGTGGGGAGACAGGGAGTGAGCTGAGTGTGAGTGACTCAACACACGTCTTAGCAAGCAGAATTTTGCCTTAGCTAAAAAAGAGGGGGGAAGCCAGCAAGCAAGCAAGCAAGACAAGAGCTGGAATTCTATTTCTCCATACTGTAACAGCAAATACACACAAAATGTAACACAAAAACCCCAATATAATTATTCGCAGCAGAGAAGATCCACTGGATGAAAAAAGAGCAAAGCTGCCATTCACCTTCTAAAAATGAGAGTAATGTGAAATGAAAAACAGTAGTACTTAAACATTTATCGGTTGAACTACATATTAAAGAACTTTCTTGAGTCAAGTTTCAAGTGGTCTAAAGAAACCTCCTGCTTTTAATTTAAAATAAGTTTATTGAATATACTGCCTTTAGCATTAATTCTTTCTTTTTAAAACAATTTGAAAGTATTTTCAGTTTCAGAATGCAACATCTTTGGAAGAGGAAACAACAAAACATACATCTGGATACAGGAAACTGGGAAAATGGCTGCAGCAACATATTGTTGTGACGGAAGCAATTATTAAGAGCCTAAACTATGTCACTTTTATTTTGCATTAAAACTCAAAGACTAGCAGAATGATGAACAAAGACAGGTTACTCACCTGGAACTTTTCTTCGAAATGTGCTATCTGTTTGTAGTGTTATGCTGAGATAATCTGTAAGCAAGGTAAATTTTACCATACAAGTTTTCCTCGGTATGGTACTTCAGGCCTCCTACATGCAACTGCGGCAACAATAAAGGGAGAAAAGCACCCACCTCCCCTTCTGGAGAATCCTCTTCAAAGAACCAGAAGATTTGGACTTTAAAGGAGAGGGCTGTGGCATACTCTACGCACTTACAACACAGCCTGAAGAAGTTAAAAAAGAAATATAGTAAAAGTTTCTTTTTTCGCAATATTCCCTCCTCCTTCTTCAAGTTCAATGCTATTCTGAGTGTTTTAAGAACTGAGGAGTGCTTACCTATGGTACCAGCGAGGATGTGCACAGCAGCCCTTAAGAGGCTGTAAACCACAGTGATCACGTGAGCCTTAGCAGAAGGAGCCTTTGTGAAAAATGGAAATTAGCAGTTTGGCAATATTATTGCAGTGAAGAGACTAATAGTCTGTGGATCTTTCAGACAAGCATGGATGGAAATGAGGTTTGCTGTAAGGGCCCAGGTCTGCCACTACAAAAATATAAAGCCTTCTAACAACTAGCGTGGGAAGCACTAACTTTACGAAACAAGCATGGGCAAAGCAGTTTCCTGAAAAAAGGTAAGAAAAAGGTAGCTTGCTTTCATGAAGAATTGTCTAGAGAGGTTCAGGAACTGAATCTCACTGACTTTTGGTAATAGCATCAAAAGACTATCTTCATGGAACAAGAAATAAGATAACAAAGTTTCAAAAAGCTTCTCTTTTAGTAAGGAGATGTATGTCAGAGACCCCGTTCCACAGTAGGGCACTGATGGAAGAAAGCACAGCCTGATTCTATGCTTCGGAAACACATAAGAATTAGACGGCAACTGTGCTATCAAAGACTTCTCATGTTGATGTTCCTTACCCTGTTCCTGTACCAAGTAAGAATTTGACCACTGGGAATATACTCATGAGTTTCCCAGGCCCACAGCATAGAAGGGAATGAGAATACATGACTTGAGGAAAAATGTCTGAATGCAAATTTTAAAGTGGTTATGTCCAGAGCAATAGGTAAGCTATAACAACTCAGAGTCCACTTGGAATTTATCACCAGTTCTCTTTTTACCTCACCTTTTCTTAAGGCTGTTACTGCTTCTATCTTTTAGTTTTTTAGATATTTAACTTAAAACCACAATAAAGTAGATGTTTTCTAAGTATATTAGTCCCTGTGGGCAGATGACCAATGTCAAGAATCAAAACAGTGACCTCCAGTTCTGGAAGTACAAGCTTCTATTGCCCAAGCTTTGACAGGTAGGCATGTGATCTCAAGAACTGCATTGGGCCACAGATATTAATGCAAAACAAGTAACTGCACGTCTATACTAGCAGGTAACGCAGAGCGATCAGAATAGATGTCTAGATTAGAACAGCTAATACTAAGGACCATACACCTACATTATATGTGTTAGGATTTTACTTCAGGTCATACTTAACCTGGCCCTTTGGACTTTAACATATGGTTTGATGCCATTCAAAGGAAAGCTTCAGCACAAACTTGCTTTCTGAACTGTAGCCCCTTAGTGAGACATTAGAAAGGGCCACGTCATCCATCCTCCCATCTCACAGGGGTGTCAGTATACATCCATTGCCTATTTAAGAAATTTCTTAGGCATGTAAACTTTATTGCTCTTAACGCTTGTTACAGGTGACACTTGCCATATGAATAATCTATTAACTCCAAGCACAGTCACCAGCCAACAAAGGGCAACATGGGGAGGATGAGACGACAATAGGCTCGATACTTGCGCAGTCACGTGAGAACGCCGCATATGAACTAACTCTTGACCATCCTATGTGTTCTTTTGTCTGGGAAACACAAGTTGCGTGACTTTCTGAGTGCCATGACTTTCTAGGTCTCATCCCGGTGACTGCTTTGCTCTTGGCCTACCACATACTCTCAGTATGCTAGATGAACTCAGATTGGTGGCAACACACTGATCTTTAAGATGTGGGACAACTGGTAACAGTCACAAAAATTTTCAGATGTGGACAGGCACAATCAAACTCCTCTGCTATGTCTTCACCATGTTCTTTAAGGAGACTGAGAGCCTATGCTCCCACTAGTAGGTGGCCAAACAATTTTTGGTGGACAACAAAGCCTGACTGTCCATCCCCCATGCCCTCTATGAGTAACCTAACTAAACCACATTGCTCAGAATCTCATTCAATCAAGTTTTGAAAATCCCCAAGGAAGAACAGTCCATAATTGCTCTGAGAAACCTATTCCTGTGCTTAAGCACCCTCCTGGTGAAGAGTGTTTTCCTTATGCCCGGTCAGAGCTTCCAGTCTGTGACTGCCATCTCTTGTCCCTTTCACTGCACATCTGTCAGAAGAGTTTGCCTCCATCTTCTCCTGTCTTGGTTTTGGCTGGATTGACCAATCAGAATAACAGATGCCCCCCCGCCACCTCTCTTCAAAGACAGGAGAAGAGATAAAGAGATTTATGAGTTTAGGAAAAACAGAAACTACTTTAATGAAAATATTAATGAAATAATAAATAATAATAATAATTGAAAGAAATGTATACAGCATATACAAAACTGTATCAAGCTCCCAGGATCACGATTGTATCACCAGCAGCCACAGGGAAAGTCCCAGACTAGACACAGCGACAGACGGGAACTGGATTCTGGATCTGGAGTCAGGAATGCTCGGATCAGGATCAAAAGCAGATGAACAGACAGAGTCCTCCTCGGATGTCAGCCATTGAAGGAAGAGAGCTGACCCTTTGATCCCTCAGCTTTTATACTGAGCCTGGGGCAGATGGGATGGAATACCCGTGTTGGTCAGTTTTGGGGCACCTGTCCTGACTGCTCCTCCCCGCACGTGGGACCCCTCTACGCCCCCCCGCTTCCAACCCTCTAACGGGGCAAATAACAAAATTAGCTGCCCTTGGTTGTTACAGCAGTAAGTATAAGCAGGAGCCTCGCTGCATACCATCCCTTGGCATAATCAGGTTTTATCACTCTGAGAGTGAATAGTTTCTGCACAATATGCTGTTAATTTCAGAGTTTAGTCAGTTAGAAGAGGCACAGCTAAAATGCAAAATTACTGAACAGAAAATTGGTTCTGTTTTACCTCAACCCAGGACATCTCCATAAAAAGTACAGGAGAGCACCGTGTCCTCTGCTGCTCCCGAGATGGTGTAAGCCTTTCTAACTTACCTGGAATCATATGGGCAACTTTCTTCAGCGGCAGCACACTTAGTTGTCTACATGAAACCCCAGGATGTCAGCTGTATCCAGGATGCCACCTGTATCAGCACTGCAGACGTGCACAGCCCTACCAAGTGTCTACAAGCCTTGCTGGAGCAGGGAATCATGTGATTCCATGTTGCCACCTTTGCACCGCATCAGTTTTTCATGCACCAATTAAAAAGTAACAGACTTCCAAGACTTACTTGTTAAGGGAAAAATATCATTATCATATCAGATCCAATAGTCCAAGAAAGGCAAGGCTGCCGGAGCTCTGCATCCCCAGTCCAGCCAGTAGCGATGCTGAAAATGTACTCCCAGTAGGCATATGCACACAGACGATACGTACGCAACACATACGCTATGTACGCACGGCTGGGCACAGAGCACCCGCCCGAACCAGTGGCCTTGCCCTCCTCCCCTGCCTGGCTGAGCAGGATGGAGGTCTGTTAGTGGGAACATGTACGTAGGTACAGTGGATCCCCCCAGCAGCAGGGCTCACACACACAGTATGCCCAGTAGCTGCCTCAAAATCTCAGTCTCCCCAGTTGCGGGTTCCTGGGGCTGCAGTCCCACTAAGGCTGCTGACCCCTGGACCCACGCTGGCTCCAGTCACTGGTACTACAGACACACAGACCCCCGTGACCCACGGTCCCACTCCATCTGCTGGCACTTGGGTCTGCTCACCCTGGTCTCTCCCATGCTGCACCATGGACAAAAGGGGCCTCCTGCCTGTGGTCTGGCTCCAGCTGCTGCACTCAGGCACCACCACCCCCCTTGCCACCCCCCCAAAATGGAGTCCCTCACAAGGAAAATATGTAGAAAGAGATTTAGAAAGGCGGCAAGACAGGCTGTGCAGGGCACAGCCGGACCAGCATAATGACTAGCCAACTATTTACATGCAACTTGCCCTTTCTATCTCCTTATCCATCTATTTTCCCATGCTCACTCCTCTCCAGATCACCTAAACCTCTCCCTTTCCCCACCCTTAATTCCTCCCTTACACATCCCATAAGTCCTGCATGGGATTGAAATGTTTATTTCTAATCCTTTTTCCCATCATTGTAAAACCTACAAAAACATATTTGATACTATATAAATTAAAAATAAGTATCAACTTATGTGCCCAATTCTTCAACAGCTTCCACAAACTTTCTGCTACAGACAACTGAAGAACTCTTTTCAGTTTCATAATTGAGCTAATTTGAGACACATCTCATAGATGTTGACTCTTCATCTCCATATACCTATTTTAATACCAATAAACACTGCAATTCTGCATAGGACCTTATCAGCATGGCTTGCTCCGCCTGTTTTCTTTTCAAAAGAGAGGTAATGATTTCAGGTACCATTACATCTCAGAGACTAGGGATTTAAACCTTATTTTCAAGAAACTCTCAAGAAGACTCAAGGCTATGGGTTCCCTGGGGACTTCTGGACACTTTATTTGCAGTCAAGTTAAAGAAAGAAATGCTGTGCCTACATTTCTTTCCAATGTGGAAGACTTGGGAACAACTCCAGCCACTCCAAGCAAGAATTACAAGACTCATAAAACCTCAGCAGTCCATCACATCAGTAACGGGATTTGCAGGGTAAGATTTTAGTAACTCTCCTCCAACAAAATGATGAACGCTTATACAAATTCCAAGACAAAAACATTCCCTAAGCAGTGCAAGCAAACAAACATAACCTTCCACATGCCTCTTAACCGAAGGAACTCTGCAGACATGCAGACCAAGCCCATCACTGGCCACAGGAGCCCTCCCAGAGTATCCCACCACACAAATGGTCACCCAGACGTCTGCAACATTTACAGTGTACCCCTACAAAATGTGCCCATGCCTATGCGCTTCCCCACTGCTAGTACCAGTCAAAACATCACAGCTTGATAAAGAAAGCTAATAAGAACATTGAATAAGAACTTTGGAAGCCTGCCACTCTTTATGCTAACTTGTAATCCAAGCTAGCACGCAGACCATCTGAATTCAGCATCTCCTCTAAAGCGATCTTAAAACATCCTCATATCTAAGTTACTTGCAGCAATTGTTCGCTGTTCATGGATTTTCAGTTGTCAGGTTTAGTCCCTTTAAAGCATGAAACACAGAATACTATCTAATAAAAACTAAGCTTGTTATAGACAGCAACATTACTACACTATTTCCAGGCCATAGACTTCCTCTGCTAGGAGACAATATGAGAAAGACTCAGGATTTTACTGAATTTTAGTTGCTTTCAGTGGTAGGAGAGGCCTTCCTTTAGCCACTCATGGGTGAGAGGCATGTTCTCAGCCAAATAATCATACCTCCTGTAAGAGTTTAAACAGGAACACAACATTTTCACATAGCTTTTAGCTTTCTCTGGACACCTTATAGCTTCTCATTTTGAAGAGAGAGTTTGGTGGAAGAATTGCTTTTTGGCAATTCTGTCTGGTCATTTCTGAGTCAAAATTAATGGATGCACATAAAGTTACGGAAGGGCAAGACGTCAATTTTTTTGTGTCTCTACATCTTCACCTTCCGTCAGAAATGTAACACCAGTCAAAAAATTTTCTTTTAAAAACAGAAACAATCCACTTCAACACAGGCTGATGTTACTTGCTGTTCTGTGATGCACTGAGGTCAGCTATTTAAGTAGCCTGAAATCCTCAGCAGCACTGTTACTTCTATGTAAATATAAACGGGAAGAAGGAACATTTTGTCATTAGTTATTTTGTCCAGTAGATCAGAGCCATCAACAAGAGACACTTATTCAAACATTATTGTAGGACACAAGGAAGATCAGGCACTTTATCATTATCTGTATAGCATACATGAGATGGATTGCCTCAGCATTAGCAAACCCCTTTATCATTTTTATACCATCATAAATTCACTCTGAGGAAAATAATTCACAGTAAACCCACATATTGCCAAGTAATAACATCATACCCAAACCCACACCTACCTGTAACTTCTTACTCTGTAAGACAACTCACGCATTTTGAAAAAAGTTATTTATTTTCACTGCTTTAATCTCTCTACTGTAGTGTTAGCACTTAACATAAGCATCCACTCTTCTACTGTCCTATTTACAATCCATTGAAATGTATACTCTACAAATACAATACATATTTTCAGAAATGTAAGGGAAATGCACAATTTTGTACGGTTTAAAAAAGTGACATTCATCTGTACAGGATCCTCAAATCATCCAAAAAGTAAAATTTACAAGTCAGTATCCACACAGCTACGTAATGGCAGGTGCTACAGTGACAAAGCAGCAAACTTGCTAATACAATAAAATACAGAAAATTAAAGTGTTTTGGGGCACCAGATGATACATTTAGTACCGCTGAAGTTGTAAATTTAGTAATACCCATATTTCTAGAAACATGTAACTGCAAACTTGGATAATGTTCTGAAAAATATTAAACACTATATACACATGAGGTAAATGTACCTTGGTCTTTTAAGAGGTAATTTGAGTTTAAAGCAACTGATATGGTGAAGTTTTTTTGTTTGTTTGTTTGTTTTTTTAAAAACCACAAAATGATTAACACCTTGCAATCATTTCAATGGCACAATATAAACAAGGAAGTAACTAAAAGGTGAATTTCATGGCAATCACACTCAGAACCTTTACTGAAAAAAATAAAATAGCCTCTTATTTCATTTGACATCTTCATGTCCCCATACAGTCAATCCCAATGTCTTTACCCTATATACAAAGTCTTTCTTAGGATTACAAGTGGAACCATTGGAGGGTGACAGTGTGTCATATTTGGAAAGTCAGCTTGAGAAACGTCCCAGAATTCCAGCTTTTAAGGTTGGAAGGTCCCTGAAGAATTCCAGCATTCCAAATTTATAAGACCATTTCCAATGCTCCTTATTCTCCATGTCCATATCCACCTGGTCACAAGTCTGTAAACCAAACTGAGGCTTCAATGCTACTAAAATGTCAAATTGATTAAATCCACAAAACTTAAGTGAATGTATAATGTTATGTAATATTTACAATAAACATTTGCATCAGTATTAATCAGAAACTGTTTGGTATATACTTGAAATGATACAAAATTAATATTTTGAATGCTAAAATATTTTGGTCCCCCTGGATTTCCAAGAGCGGATCTGGTGATATTACAATCTTAATTTAAAAAATACTTATGTGTACCTGTGTCCATATATATAAGATATGATCTTACACAGGTAACATTTAAAGTTACATAATATATACAGACACAGCCTTTGTAAAAGGTGTTCAGTTTATATAATGGAAAAGAAGAACAAAGCTTGAAGTTGTGGTGTCAGAACTGAGGATATATATAGCTCTATTCAGAATTTTCCTGTTCTGCATTCCAATATGAACAAGGTTGACCCAAAATAACATCCCTACACACTGTATCAACCATCTTTTCTGTGCTGTTTTTGCAAGCTTCTATTACGAAGCGAAAAACTGGAACAATGTAAGAATAGTTGCTAGCAATTCAGGAGAATGAGGACTAGAAGGTGGTTAAGATGAGACAGATGTAACAAACCACTGTACAGTTGACAGAATAATCTGCATGCCATGCAGCTGCTCTTTTAAACGCAACAGAACTGCTCCTTGTATTTTAAGAAACTAAATGTTAGGCGATAAGGTTTTGTAGGTGTTAAAAAAGCCACTAATTACATTATTTGACAAATTATATTGGAAGCTCTCTCATGTTACCATCAAGATTACTATAAAGATCTGAAGTCTGCCAGTAGCCTGATGATTCTACTGGAATTAGTATGGAGATATAGTAAGTTCTATTTTGATGCTGACCTGTTTTCTTTAAATATTTGTCTAGATACATAGAACTTGTTAGAGATGCATGCCAAGTAGATGGATTTGGGAGTTATATTCAATCTTCTTTTAGAACAGCCATAATTGAAGAATTCTGTGGTGCACAGCTCTCCATTCACACAGAGGCATAGTTTATTTAAAATACCTACCTGAAGTAATTTTTGATCCAGCTTTGATTGATAGAGGCCTGACACACATAAGCCTGACTGGTCAGATAATGCCAAACAAACATAAGTGTGACAGCTGTACATATTTTAAACCCAACTGTTTTCCTAAGAACTTCTCTTATTTTTATCTCTTCTTCTGGATGCCATCCTCCAGTATAAGTAAACTTATCCATAAAGGTGGCTGAATAAAGCCCTTCATTACTTCAATTCAACCTCTGAAGATCTGCAATTCCCTCATCATTTAAACCTCTCTCCAGGCATGCACTAAGAATTTGGAAATACGCAAGAGTTCGCAAAGTACTAAGGTTTATCTTGGCTAAGTCTTGGAAATACGCAAGAGTTCGCAAAGTACTAAGGTTTATCTTGGCTAAGTCTTATGTCACCTATATAGCCTCTTCTTACCAGGACTCACCCATTTTACTGCTTTAGCTATCATATATCACAGACCGCAGAACACAATCTCGACTATGCTTGTTAGCAACCACCCTGCCACTGCTACTAGTGTTGTGAAAAACACTCAGTGGACTGTATGCTGAAGAATGAAAAGGAAAGAGAGTTAAGGCTGCCGTGTGTCTTGCATAATAGGATGGATACCAAGGTGTTCTGGAGAGTAGAAGGTTAGGTGGCGTATTAATTACCAGGCACATTTACCTAGGAAATTCTAATGAATGTTTTGGGCATCAGTGAAACTAAAGGTCAATGACTCTTCCTAAAACTGCAACTAAAAAAAATATCCTGGTAACAGCAGTTTTTTTAAAGAGAATTTTCCATATTAATTCCCCCAGTCCCCTCCAGAAGTTATACATTTGGGCAGGAAGCAATTCAATTCCTAAAGAAGTTTGCAAAAACCTTGTGATATCTTTAAAATCTCAGGCAAATCTTGACTAAAGCCATGCATGTTCTTCATGTTCTTATGACAACACAAGCCACCATAAGCTTTGTTCTTGTAACTACGAAGAGGATTGCTGGAATCCCCTAGTATTTGTATCCAAACACCTGCAGCTCACCACTTTCTATAGCTCACCACTTTCTGTGTATGAGGCACACAAAAAATATATGCACATAAAATTTATAAGCAGCTCTGAACTTTCTAGTATAAAAGCCCAAATAATTTCCCCCTAATTACAGGTGCACTTAATCCTTGTTTAATTGCAAATATTGTTCTTTGAGCCTTAAGACTCTGCAGAACTGCACAGAAAATACGCTTTTGATTTACTGGAGCAAAATCTCCCTTAAGAATATCTTACTCCTCTTGCTACTTTTCTGAAGTAGATAGGTACTTCAAGCATTTTAGAAGTACCACTTGATAAATCTTATATATAATTATGACTCATGACTTAGCAATTACAAAATACAACAATGAATTAACTAGCTTATGCTATTTAAAACTCCTACAGTGGTGTAAAGAGTCAAATTTTGGTAAAATTAAAGGTATTCCACAAATTATGTACTCACTTGCTGAAACGAGTCTGAATTAGATCTTAGCTATGCAAAGGAACAGTTGATTTTTAACCTGTATTTTTGAAACCAAAAGTACCATAGGCTTTGTACGCTCCTATTGTTTTGCATTAAAAGACTTAAAAGCGGCACTTACTGGTGTAATACAATCTATATTGAAAGTAATGTAAGGTTCTGAAAAGTGGAAAAAAGCCCCAGTAATCATGTATAAAGTATAGCTGCATAAATTATGTTCCCACAACTGAATGAGGTCAATTTGTACATCAAGGTAAGCATCCAAAAGATATACTACCTTAATAATTAGCAAAGTACACTCCAACAGTACATTCACAATCTGAATCAAAGAACTGTGACAGTGGTTCAGCATAGTCAATGTACCAGCAAGGAATAAATTGCTTAAAGAGCCATTAATGCACTCTAGAATATTGTGAACCAGTTCCATTTTAAAAGTGACCTCCTATTTGTAGCACAGTTAACTAGAAGTTAAGACCAGCTATCAACTTTGCAAATAAAAAATGATAGGTTAATAAAAATAAAACTAGACTATGCAATGTTTTGTAAGTAACCTGGGAAAGAGGTTCATAGTGCACAGAAAGGACCCAACACAACTGTTTAGCACGTCCACAAAAATCCTAATAAGTGATGTTCCTATGAAGTACTAAAAGGCAGCAATATCCTTCTGTTCCCCCAATGAGGTAGAACAATTAACCTTCTTAACACGCCACTCTGGTGCAGATATGGATTTTTACAATATTCTTCGGTAGCAAATCCAGGATTACATCTTTATCCCCTCCTGTTGACTAAGCTGCGATAATGTTTTCTTAATGCGCAAAGCTGTTAGCCTAGCAGCTCCGTTGGCATACCAGCATTCCCGCATAATTTTTGCCATTACTCGTAATGCCTGCAAAGGAAAGACAAGTAATTATATGTATTGCTGTTCCGGTGTAGCCCATGTAACCTCTTGTCCTGCATTAGCCTCTTCATACACTTCTGAAGTCTATTACTAGTACTACAGCTGCATGGAAGAGTCGTTGTATAAAACTCAAATTCATACTTTATTTACTGAAAAATAAAATTATTTAAAATACTGTAAAGCCAAACTAGTATTTTTCAGCAGAATTTCATATTTAATGAAAAATTAGTAGCTTGTCTGTAACTGTTTTCTGAATTTTTGCATTAGACAAAAGTACACTTTTTTATTGTACCTCCAGTTGAAAAGCAGTAAAAAATTAGGAGATATTTTATATTAGCACAGAACTACTGTGTAGCTGGAAACACACTCAATCACTTCCTTCAGTCATAAATTACTTTTTAAGGAGACAGTTCAATGTATAGCAATTTTGAAGTTTATCAAGCCAACTTCCTCAAATTGAAGCTCTGTATGACTCTGAGAATTTTTAGCATCTTTTTATCCTTCAAACAGCCATTCTTTGAAATCTGTGAACGTTACTACACAAGTAACAATGCAAATAACAGAAACTAAAGATGAAATAAAGTAATAGCTCTACATTCCAAGATTTTACACTCAGAGCTGTATTACATTGAGCTGCTAAGTAAGTTTGTAGGATTGGAATGGCAGCATTTAAAAATGCAGTCTGTTGGTGCCTATCATCACCTTTCTCTCCTACCTGCGTTCTCTTGTGCAATCTCTTTATTTCATGCCTTCACCCGTGTATTCAATTCATACATGCCAGTTCCCTCTTCCATCTAAAGTACACCGTATGTCATCAATCTCTTACTCCTCCTGTAGCCTACCACAGCTATTCTCCTAAGCTCTGAATCGGAAAGCATTGGTTCTAGCCCTAGTTGGGCTCCTAGCGCATGCAATATGAACAAAGCTAGCTGGAAAGGCAAGAGCTCGCTGCTGTGCGTACCACCGCGCATGCAGTGACTACCACCATAATGAACTCACCCCAGAATGAGGTAAGCACTTCTACAGAGGTGTGGTCAGGGGCGGACACTACATGCATACTTCAGTTCTAAGCCTTTGGCTTAGAGTCTCAGCTTCTTAATAATCGTGTCCGTCGTTCAGTAAGCCATACCGGACAAATTCTGAGACACACAAAGTACTAAAGCCACCACAGCTTTGGATGAAAATTCCTAAAGGCATTTACTATTTTGGCAAGTCTGAAGGATATTCTTTTACTACACAATGATAGGGCAAAGACCCTTGAGTGAGTTAGTTCCAAGTGAGCGCTCACATGAGTCCGCACATACTATTTGTCTCCTAACAAGAGGTACTGCTGTGCTGGCAGAGTACTGAGCTGAAACTAGCAAATCCACTCCTTGAAAGAGATAACCAGCCGAGTTACAAACCAATTGGCATAGACCTGGTTAGCTCATGCACCTTTACTACCCCCGTTGTGGGTTAATCCCCGTAGGCAGCTAAGCCCCACACAGCCACTTGCTTACTCCCCTGCAGTGGGATGGGGGAGAGAATCAGAAGGGCAAAAGTGAGAAAGTTTGTGGGTTGAGATAAAGACAGTTTAATAGGCAAAGGGGAAAACCAAGCCAAAACAAAGACAAACAAGTGATACAAAAACCCAATTGCTTACCATCATCTGACCAATACCCAGCCAGTCCCTGAGCAACAGCAGCCCCTGGAAAACTCCTCTCTCCCCCAGTTTTATTGCTGAGCATGACATTGCATGGCAGGGAACATCCCTCTGATCCATTTGAGTCAGCTGTCCTAGTTGCATTTCCTCTCTGCTTCTTGCCCACCCCCAGCCTATTCAGCAAGGGGCGGGGGGGTGGGTAGGCAAGAGTAAGAAATCGAGAAAGCCTTGAAGCTGTGTAAGCACTGTTCAGCAATAGCTAAAACATCGGTGTGCTATCACACTGTTTTGGTTACAAACCCAAAACACAGCACCATACAGGCTACTATGAATAAAGTTAACTCAATCTCAGCCAAAGGCAGTACAACCTCTAGTTGCACAATTTATTTGCAATGGTGCTTCCTGTGTAATATAAATCAGACTAGCTTTTAATTTACATTAGCATCACCTATGCTTCACAGGAAGGGACCCTAGAATCCTCCATGCAGAGTTATCTATTAGTTTTTGTGAAATTACATTAAATATTAATGTATAACCAAGGATCAATAACATTCAATAAAACCAGTGATCAGAATCAAATTAAGTTCTCCTAGAAGCAACCCTTCTACCTTCAACAGCAGGCACAATTTTTAAACCATTGAAATGAATAAAAGCTCTAGTGTCCATTAAAGTAGCTTTAGCAAGGTTAGTTAATACCTCACAGCTCTGCCACCTGTTTGGAATATTGGGCCTTAACTTCTGCTCACACACAACTTTCCTCATTTCTTCAACAGAAGGATCTGAAGGAACGAGGTCATAGTATGGCAACTGGTAATCTTCGTGGATTCCTGTAACAGGTTGAAAATAACTTTATTTTAGTTAACACTAAATTACATATTCTTCACTTTTTACTGTGTTCCTTATCAGTACCCTACCATTATCTTTTTTGTTTTCCATTTTTAAAAAATGGCATTACAATGACTGATAAATAAATTTTAAAAAAAGAATCCTTAACACTTAGGAGTGTTTACATTACCCTCAAAGAATTTTTAATTTTGAAATTTATGTATTTAGAAAACATAGAAGCTGTATCAAATTTTTTATATGTTATACTAAAGACACACTTCTTGGAAGAACATGATTTATAATAGCATGTTTTATTTTAAATAAGGTATGGGTGTTATATGAACACATTATAGCTAGCCCTTGTGGTGTATGCTCCTTGCTCTCAAGGACATTTAACATCACTCTTTTCTCCCCTCTACGTAAAGGTTTTAGGAAAAATTAATATAGACAAGGATAGTTCCTATTTTCTTCAACAGGTATGGTTCATGAATTTATCAAGTTACTTATGTCCAATTTTGCAAAGATTGCCACATACCACCGATTGAACATCGTCGAGCTATTTCCCAAAACACTAATCCCATTGCATAGATGTCTGCTCGTTTGAAAGACTCAAAATGTTTCATATTTATGGAATCATCTAGAACTTCAGGTGCCATGTACCTATTTGTGATAAAAAAAAAAAAGAGGAAACGTTTGATTTCATAAATACTTACTGTAGAGAAAGTTCAGTGCTACTGATCAGCTCAAACCCAAATTTAAAATATTTACATGGAAAAGGAGACAAAAGGAAAATCCACTTCATTAAGGTTATCCAATCAAAGACCTTTCACTGCAAAGAGGATAATAAGTAAACTGAGAAGAACAAGCAAAGGAATAAGGGGAATAAGTAAAACGTGAAACGATAAACAAATAGAGCCATAAATCCGATAAACATGGGATAACAGAGACATGACAAAGACCAAAAGCGTTCAGTTGCTCATTGACAGGCTATTAAGAAACTCCTGGCAAAGCTTTAGAGAAGGCCAGTCTGGACATTGTAACTGCTACTAAGTGGGAAACAAGAAGATTGTGGATATTCAAGGGAGGCCTGTGGGACTATGTAATGCTTATCAAGGAATGTTTAGGAGAAGGGTAACTGGGAGGAACAAACACAGGCAATAGATAGAAAAAAACATCAAAGGAGACAGTTCCATAAACAGTTGCCAGTCACTATGCTTGTCTGGCCAAGCCCTGCACCAGCTCACCTCAGTGTATCCTACCTTCTCATTAAATCCTGACTATCTTTCTGTGCAATCTCACTCATGTGCATGTGTGCTCTAGGGATTACATGCCAGCAACTGGAGGCAGGCATAAGTGAATTCAGGGCTAGCAAGTGGAGTCAGACCAGGGATGAAGTTGCCCTTGGGCCTGAGGTGCCAGCAACTGCAGAGAAGGGGAATCTTGGCATCAGCAGCTAGAAAGAGGCACTGCGGATCCTAGGAGAACATGTCCACAGGTCTTCAGAGGATGTATCTGGAGCCACCGTGGGGGGGATCAGTGGGAATGAATTCTGGGCCAGCAACTGCAGTCAGACAGTGGGTGAAGGCACCCCTGGTGCCAGCAACTGGATCAAATGAGTGTCTCTGCTTCAGCCACCGAAGTAGGACCATGGGTCACAGGCTTCAGAGTCACATGCTTACAGGTACCAGCTACAGGGGAGAACTGGGATGAGAGAACCAGAGTCAGGCCCTCTCAGTACCAGCAACTGGAGTCGGAATCACAGATCTTAAAGTCTATGTGCCAGCTGCTGGGGTGGGCTGTAAGGTTTGTATTTTCCACAAACCCGGTATGCATGGCAGGGGTGCATGGGTGTAATTCACTAGCAAACTTCAAGCTGGTCTAGCCAGCAAATAGGTGGCCCAGGCAGGGATGTTTGAAACGGGGAGAGCTTGTGCTGGTATTCGAGGGAATCGATGCACGTAGGTGTGCCACTGTGCAATAAACCAGACCAGCTGGTGGAGCACAGAAGAGGGCATTAGATACAGTGAGGGTTGTACTAATAGTTGAAGGATTCATAAATATGCATAGACTTAAAAGGCAACAGAAGGGGGTGAGTGTTTTCACTAACGAAATTCAATCCTGATCAGCTGAAGAGAAGGAAGGAGACTTGGCCATCTATACATATATTTTATACAAGTTCTGACAGTGTTCTATGTGGGTGTTGAAGACAGCACATGGCATATAGCAATCTGTGTATTCAGCCCTGTCAGTATTGTGTGTCTGTGTACGCCCAGCCTCAGTACTGGTTGAATCCCAAGTGAGAATGCAGCAGCCTGGGCCTGGGATGGAGAGAGACCCAGCCTTTTGGACACATCAGGCTGGGCTCCAGAGGCCAGGCAGAAGGAAGCCCCAGCTCCTGGAATCTGCCCAAGATATGGCAGCTACTTATTCCCTAGCAGGACTAGAGAGGGAATAGACATGAAAGGCTGGTTAAAAAAGCAGCACTGTTAAAAGTTGCTTAGGAACAAAGCCTCCCTAACATGGTAGTAACTGATTCTTCATCATACAGACTGTAAATCACACCATAAACCGTGCAAGGATTATTTTTTTTTTTTAATAGTAAATCTTATTTGGGTTACACATTAACAACTGTGCTCAAAAGTAAAGTTTATTTTTTCAACATTTCCTGCAACAGAAAAATCTGTGACACACTTTCAACTGAGAAATGGGGACTGAAAACTGGCACGGCATGCAAGTGATTGTTACCTTGTTTAGTGACTAGCCCTAATGTGGGAACATCCAGCAAAATGTCAGTGTGGACTGCGTTGTGAGAATTACTGACAGCAGCATCCCCGCTGGCTGCTGGAAAGAATGAATGGTATTTGCTGTACCAGTCAACATTAGTTGTAGCACTGCTCTCAATCTGGTATAGCTCTGGCAGCTAAATCCAATATGTAATGTTTGGCAGAGTTCAGAGTTTCTCCACATCACTGCCCCATTAATCTCAAACTGACATACAAATGAAGCAGGCAAACAATGACACCAGGGCTTTGGAGAGCACTGTTAACTGGTAAAAAAGAAACACACCAGACACTGTATTCCACTCCAGTGATCTATGCAATAGCTCAACCTCTGCAACAGCCACAGAAGCCTATGCACAATTTCATTTAATCAACATAATGCTAGGATTTTCTTTTGCTAGTTACCAGGCATGGTAGGCAGAATACAATACACACCACTTAAAATAAATTTCAGGACTATCAGACCTTTCAGAACTCTCTCAGCACTACTATGTCTTATGGAAATGACATACATACAAGGAAACAAGGGCTATCAACGAGAGAGCAAAAACACAACCAGTAGTCCAGAACTTCAACAAGGGTTGCTGACGTGAGATTTCTCCTAAGCACTGTACAGGCATATAAACTCCCCACAAGCGATAACACAGCACAAGCAGAGGACAACTATCTAAAGAGGAACATAAGGTTTACTTTGACAGTATTTATTGAATGGAAGCAGAGTCTTAAGTTAAGGTTACATATGTCACAATCTGTGATATGGACAAGGCTCAAATTATTCTGGGCCACCCGTATCAAAAGCTTTTTAATCAAGAATGCAAGATTGTGGTGGGTGTTTTAATGCTTTCCAAGGATTTTGCATTATTGGACAATCTTCTTATGCTACTTCATGTACTTCACAGTACAGTGATCAGCTTTGGGTCTAGAAAGAATATTTTATCTGTCTTAAGATCACATGGGGATGAAGAGCGATGGAGCTGGAAAAACACAAACCAAAAACCCCAACCACGTTGCAAGACTGTCAGCCAGAATCACTTATACAAGCAGTAAAGGAGATTGTCTCAGTTTCTGTAAATCATCCTAAGGACAAGGGTTTTAACAGGAAAGACCGTAAGAGGCCTGAGTGTGACAATGGAGCTGAACTGATACCCTCAAAAGAAAAAATCCCCCCCCATCAAATGTGACTTCCATTGAATTTATCAGCAAATTGACCTCTTACCATGATCCTCCATCAATGCATTTAGATTGGCTTTGGCTTCCATAACTCAGAAGGGTGACTGACTGCTCAAAAAGCCTGAGAGATTATTGCTGGAACAAGAGAGGCGAGAGGCAAGTAGGTCATCTAGTGCAGTTAGCAGATTAGCCGTTTCACGGCTATCAGACAGAAGGGAGAGAAACATGCGTCTCCTTGTCAGCTTATATATTGGAAATGCATTGCTTTGTCAGAAACAGTATGTTAGGTTCTGGACAGAACTGCTCTACATAGACTAACTTTGATCTTCTGAACAAGGTCAGCAGCTCAGTACACTCCAAGAATGAAAAGATAAGTCTACAAAGCAGTTCGCAATTATGTTGAGCATGGCCTTGCCAAACTTCAGGTGCCCACTGACCTCTTCCCCACCCCTTTTAGCCCAAAAGCTCTGTACTAGTTGTCTAAATTTCTCGTACAGCATATAGGGAGCTTGGTGTCATCAACCAGGACCTGTACACCACATGTTGAGTGTAACATCTCCCATCACCAAGCATGTTCTCCACAAGCATAGCTAGAATTCGGCTCCTATTGCATTTAGGTAAACTGCAGAAAAGCACTCCCGTTAAGGTCAATTCACAGCCAAACTTCTTTTACACACAGCCTATTTCAACTATCAAACATAACAGTTGGGCCACGCTTCTCAAAGAAAGGGAAATAAAAAAGAAAAAGAGGAAGACTAGTTTTTTTGTGGTTTTTTTTTTTTTTTTTTTTTTTTTTTTTGGTTTTTTTTTTTTTAAACTTGCCTCAGAGAGTGACAGAGGGATTCTACTTCCTTCTCAGTTTAAAGCTCACATTTCCTGCTTTATGCTGCAGGTTGAGCTGTGAAAGCATGCGCCATCTGCTAAAACTAAGCCTCTGAATAGAAAAGAAATAAAGATTCATTCAGTCAGAGAGAAGGATCATCACTCTGACTCAGCACTTAGATCATCACCCAAGAATGAGTCTTGCTTGCTTCCTAGACTATACATTTTTCTCAACAGACAATCATTAGAAAAATATAAGCTTAGACAAGTCTCCCTGAACTTGCACACAGAGCTTCCATGTCCAGAAGAGGTACTAGGAGTGGCAATCAATGAGAGTTAAAATTGTCATTGAACAGGTAAGATCTGAACTGTACTATGAAAAATTAACCAGAGTTGCTTAACAAAGAATGCACAAGAGGGAGGAGGAGAGGACCAAGCCTTTTATGAGAATGAAGAATTTTCAGAGGGGTAGAAGTCACTAATGTCTTTAAAGTGGGAAACAGACTTAGTCCTGCTGCTGCCCTCTGCAGCAAGCAAGGGAGTTGCTACAGCTTTACCCTTATGAAGAGGCGTAAGGCAGATGAACAAGCAATTTAATAGTGCCTATGCAAGAAGAGATCTTCTAAGTAGGATCTACAGACACAATCCAAAGACTAGACTAAAAGTACCTGGTTTGCGCATCATTTTTCTCTGCATGTAGGTGTAGTAAAGAAGACCAAGTCACACGTGGTATAAGCCTTGCACACAGTTAAGTTTGCAATGACAAATACCAAAGTGGTCTGCTGTTTTACTACCAATGATTACTGGAGATTTTGAGAAGGAATAATGCCCAGTATTTTGTAATCTAGTAGTAGTTCAGAAAGTAAATCTCATCTGACCATTTGTGTTTTGAAGTTGGAAAAGGACAAGTACGGCAGAGCTTTAGAAGAAAGTAATTTCAGCAATATAATTGTCACAAAAATAATTTTTCAGTGCATGTTCTAAAAGCTTTTTTTCACTGGGCCTTAAAAAAAGGTTTTTTTTTCCTTCCAAAAAGCCATAGCTAATGGGGCATCCCCTAGCTCATTGTAAAACCCCAGTCACACCCCCCCACCCCCCAGCCCCCTGCAGTATCACTCACTAATGAGAGAGATAAAGCAGGTAATTTTTATGCATGGATTGGAGATCGGGCAAAACAAACACAGAATTTTCTCTAACACTGCTAGGGCATATGCTGAAGTTAATCACATACAGCCCTGAAGCACTCGGCTTCCACGCATTCCTCCGTGACAGGCATAGAGACTTCAGTTTGATATACCACTCAACCTACAGGCATCACAAATTGACCACATCACACAACTCTACTGCTGTGGTTCACTGTTAGTGCTGCTATCTCTGTATGCTGTATAGCTGCACATAAAGAAGAGTTTCCAGTTATCGTCTGAAAGTCCAGCAACGATAAATTACAGCTAATAAGTTTAACTGCACTTGCATTGATGGAGTTAAACAGATCTGAGTTCTTTTGAGGACAAGAAAATCCCTATTTCCAAATTCAGAAGGCGGCCTTTAAAAGAAAGGGAGTATACTGACTCATCCATTGACAATTCTGTTTATGTATTAGATGAAAGATGACTGCTGTTTTAAGTTCTCATATTTCTCTCAAAAATATGATCCCATGAAAGCCCATGTCCAAAACTCTGCACCTTGTATGTTCTACCAGTTAAAACTTCTCACTGAAAAAAAATCCAGCTTTTTACTTTCACTGTCAATATCCTGTCTTACACTTCAGACTGGGCTGCAAGCAACATTTCCATGCAACACAAGGCAAAGAAAATAAAGATATGAGTGAATTTTCCAAAACGGTCATTCATGAAGTCTCCTAGTTGTTTTAATATATGCTTGTGCCCCACAGTATTTTGCAAGGTTTTGTTATTTTACACATGCTAATAATAGATGCCAAGAATCAATATGCTTTTTAAGCACCTATGGTCTAACTAAATTACCAGCTGGCAAGGAAGTACCCAGGAACTCTACCTGCCATTATTTACATTTTCCTGCTGCTTGTGTTTGTACCCGCAAAAATCTTTCCATGCAACAAGAAAAACCAAAACATTTTATAATAAAAGTGGCCCGACACATCACATTAATGGTTTTACCTTTTTGTTCCCACTCTGTGGTTTGGGGCAATATCAATTGTGTCTGTAGCTGAATCGTGCCTAACTGCCAATCCTAGGTCTGCAATGCAGCATGTTCCATTCTTTTTTACCAATATATTTTTTGATTTCAAATCTCTGTGGGCAATCGCTGGCTTGCCTGTAAGGGAAAAAACCACCAAAACAAACAACAGCAGAAATAATACATCTGTGAAAAACATAATTGCTTTTATTCTAAGCCTGGTGCAGATTTTGTTTGAAGTTACAAAATTAATTCCAGTTCTGCTGCTTTATGTGCATTAAGGTAACTCCTGAAATCATTCATTGTGGACTGGAGTTATCCAGAAAAGTGCCTTAAATGTCTACTGTATTACTCCACTCTACTGCTCCTTTCCCTCTTCTTGCAAGTATCTATTGCATACACACACTACTTGCCACAAAAAAGTTTCGAATGTCTCTGGGAATAGACCCATAGTGCTGTCTCAAATCAAAGTTAAGAAGATACTACAGGCACCATTACTTGGTGCCTTTTAATAGGCATTTTGTACGAAGGACTATTACATCACAAAACCCGGATATACCATAGAAAGGAAGGTAAAACACCCTCCAAATTAAGAAGTTCTATTAGTTCAGAAATTATCACAGGTCCCAAACAGACATTTTTCAATTCACTCAGCTCCACAAGGGATTAAGTTGGTTATCTGTGCTGAATTCAGCTGCCTTCTTGTCACTTAAATTAAGTAGCTGTGGGCAAAGCAACTACACCCTGAAAAGACTGAATGTTCTAATTCAGAAGACAATTATAATAGAAAGTACTACATATGTGTCATTTTTTAAAAAAAACAGTATTATCCACATGACAGGCTGAATAGTTTAAGATTACCTTGTGTGCCAACAATTTCCATGTGAAGATGAGCAAGACCACTGGCAGTGGACAAAGCTAATTTTATCATTCCTTCCACTGTTACTGTATACCTGTTCAGGTAATCAAAGAGTGATCCATGCTCATGATAGTCTGACACCAACCACAGCTGAGTCCATGTACCATTGTCTGCAAAACAACACTGATATGAATACCACACATACACATGCAAAAGACAAGCAAAAGACAAGCAAACCATATATGCCACTTTTATACAACACCTATGAAGTACAAATTATGTTTTACAAGTAACCTCAGCCAATTAGACTTTTAAGTCTTTACTTTTATCCTTCTAACATCTAAATGCGTCTGTAAGGGCTAGGACTACCACGCGAGATTTTGTGAACAGCTCAGTAAGTATTCTTTTATTTAAATTAAAAGACAAATCATAGAAAGCTGATGCCACTATGATTCTGAGGTGAACTATTCAGGGTATTAGCCAGGCCCTGCCTTCCTCTTACTTTTCTGCTTGGGGGGAACAGTGCTGAATGCATGATGCAAAACTGATCCTGTCACTATCGGTCTAGTACACTATTGTTCAGGCTACCCATAAAAAAAAAAAGAAGTTAAAAAAAAAAAGAAGTTAAAAAAAAAAAGAAGTTAAAAAAAAAAAAAAGTTAAAAAAAAAAAAAAGTAAAAAAAAAAAAAAAGTTAAAAAAAAAAAAAGTAAAAAAAAAAAAAAAATAAAAAAAAAAAAAAAAA
>VYZM01019750.1:81526-100288 GCA_013398915.1 Dromas ardeola | reverse complement strand
AAAAAAAGAAGTTTAAAAAAAAAAAAGTCTTTCAAGCAGAACACAAGCTTTGCCTCAGAACTCCTTCAGTCTTTCCATAACCTGTCTGGTCTTAGCCTGGGAGACAATTCCCACAGTTACCAGAAGCTGGTGGGTTTTTCCTCTTGGAGTAGAAGCTTGCAAGCAGCAACTGGACATATTACTTCAAAATCAAATCCCATCTCTGGTGACCTCTAAGTTGCTGGACAAAATTTAGGTTTCCAGGAGGCCACAAGGGTAAGGAGAACAAAAAACACTGAGTTTGCTGTATGATTTTTCACTGAACTATTAAGAACAAGACAGGCTTTCATACATTTGCAGACATCCCAAGGCATATAAGTGACAGATAAGAATCAAATTGGTCACATTACTAAACCAGTGGACAAAAATACCTTGTAGTTTAAGCGACAAAGAGGAAACTATTAAAGGAATTCACATCAAGATGGGGTAAAGTTTTTTTGACCTAAGAAGTAGAAATACACCCAGAAAAGAACAATCCTGCCACTAAACAGGTTTTCCATTTTTGTTTTGTTATAAAAGCAACTCGTGGCAGATCTGAGAAATGTTTTTATAGCTAACTACTTTTGTAGAAGAGTCTTTAATCTCTTTAAAAGACTAGTTATCCCATGAAAGATTTCAGTTGGAGTTCTATCCTGAATTATACAGCCACTATTCCCCCAGAACAAGCGAGAAAACTCAGCACAAGCCAAAAAGATCTCATTATGTGGTAGTACCTACAGATTATCAGAACACATACTCAAGAACTAAATACGAAGAACAGGAAGGAAAGAAGTGAATTCAGAAGTTAGTTACTATCATAAACGCACTGAAACATGCTTGGCCCGAAAAAGTCCAGGCACAGCCCAGAAAAGATGCACAAAATGCCTGATCTACAGATCGACAGAAGTCACCTTTATAGTGGGGCAGGAAAACTTTCAAGCATCCCTTCTACTTGGATGTTTCCAGGGAGGCCAGTGATGCCATTAAAAGTAATTTTAAAAAAATTAATTAAAATGTCACTAAATGCTTGAGAGTAGGGAAATAAAAGTCTAATCTACATTCAAACAATTATCATAATGGAAAGAGAATTCTGCATTGCTGCATTCACAGAATAGTTTTAACTAAGTTGTTAATTTAAACAGGCAAAAATAAAGCAGTCAAATGCTCTAACCTGTAAAGGACTGTTAGAAAGCTGCTGTTGCAATGGGAAGCTTCTCATAATATGCCCAAAGAAGTGACTCCTAAGCTTTGTTTTTTAAAAAAGAAAAAGGAAATTAAAGGGTTTTTTTAAAAAAAAAATCTGCAATTGTTTTATAGTTAGGACTGCTGCTTGTTTTGCTACTTCCCATACGAACTCTTAGAACTCAGCATACTATTAAATGTAACTTTTTCCAGAGAGAACGATGGTCTCTGAAAAGTCAATCCAACTTTGCACCAGTTTTAGAGAACCATTAGAAACAGGTATGTGCTCACAGGGATATAAAAGGTCTCAAATACATATATTCAAAGAGCTCCAAAAAGCTGTAGAAGTTCAAAATAAACTAACTTAATCAGTTCAGAACATTATCTTTACTCAGTTTTATTCTACTGCTTCACCAGTCATGACCCTACATTGCCTGAAATAATCCTCTCACAACTATTAACACTATACACACTCATTGCTTGATACTGTATTTGATTTCTTCTCATGTTTCTTATGAATGGGATACCTCAGCAGGAGTCTACCCTAAACAATAGTAAGCAGGGAAATTACTAATCTATTTTAAGTAGTCTACCAGACCTATTGTGTTTAAACAGATCATTTAAAGATGTCACGAAGTTTCTGAAGAATTATCATTGCTTTGAATCAACATTATAGTGTCTTTGCATGAAGTTTTTACCCCTCTTAACTCTAGGTGCCCACCTAAGAAGAGAATATGCTGCTGATTACAGACCCTTCTACTTCAGTTTTATCTTATTTATTACTTGCAAGTCTTAATATTTGGGGCCTCCTACCTTTTCTTTACCATGCTATATTTGACAAGCTACACATTCATTTAGTGACCTAAGCAGAACACATGTTACGATGAACTTCAGTCTTCTTATACTGTTGACAGTAGTTAATTAATAATTAACCTGACCCTGAGTATTTTTGGCTGCACAGTAAACAGCATCTGCCATGAAGCTTTCCATCACAGGAATTGCATTATCAGGTAAGAAAAAGTAACTGCACTCAGTAGTAATTACATACAGTAGCACAGACTTCCATGACAAGGTAACCTCCTTTAGTTCGTATATACACACATTGATCAAGAACCTCAAGCAGTGTCAGAATGTTCAAAACACCACAAAAGTTTATGTATGTTCCTGGAAACCTATTTAAGAGACTAATTACAGTTATTTCATCTGTTTGCAAGAAACCTGAAACTATTTTAGGCCATCAAAATCATTCAGAAGTAAAGACTTTTCTTTTGCAGTTCTAATAAAATACGAATTTCTGAGTAAAGAAACCTTCACATTTGTTCTTAGAAAGACCGGTTACAGTTGAAAAAAAAACATTAGTGAAGTCCACGCAACATCCATCTTAGACAAGCTACCTCCTGAGGAAAGGAATTTATAGCAATTGCTTTATCAAATATATATAATCAAGTTTTAATTCAAGATGAATTGACTGAATTCACTTAAGTGAAAAATGCTTTTTTCACATCGGTACTAGCAAAACAAAAATTTGGACTTGTCACATGCCTGTTTTAAAACCAAATACTAGGTTTTAAGGTGTGACAGTATTGCTTGGTGCAAGAGTTTTGAACTGCAAACTTATATTCCAAGTTGAACGTTTAAAAGAAGTTACAGAAACTGCCTAATTGCATGCGTTCTCTAGTGTCGCGTAGTAAAGTGTTTCAAAGACGAGAGTGGGATACATTTGCCTTTTTTGGCAGGCAGATAACATAAACAGAGGAAAAAACAGTGAAAGATCAGATACAGATGGGATCTATAACTAGAAAACTCTTAGAAATGAGATATTCAGGGAGATGTTGGTGAAAACACTTTTGTCTGTGGCTGGAAGAGGACTAATACTCTGTTAGTGAAACAGCTTGACTCTATCAGATTGAGACAGTCATCTGATTAAATTGATGAAAAGCACTTGAGCTGTGTAGATTAGCAAAATCTTTCAGTCAAATTCCTTCTTCTGAAGCTAAAGACAGAGCTTCAAAAGGAATAAATAGCTCAAATATTACTTTTCTCAAGAGGAAGAAATTCTGCACATTTCTGTGCAGTATATTGCCTACCATCATTCTTGGGGATCTACTTACTATGTAAGGTAGTCTGAACAGAACTTTCACCTAGAGGAGTGCAGCTTTCAATTAAGGGAAAGGAATGGAGACGTCAAAATATTTTAGTGCATAAAGTTATCTGGAAGTGTGTAGTACAAGACTTCACCATACTTGTAACATAACCACAGTCAGTTACGGCTACAGACAGCTAATCCAGGGAAACCTCTAATACTGTAAACAGAGGCTGCTGCCACTGCCCTTCTCGTAGAACAGTGCAGATAAGTAGTCCCTGATACACTTCACAATTAAGTATCTAGGTTAGAAGAACAAAACAAAAACACACCCCAAAACCAAACTATCTGTTTAGGCTGTTCAAAACAAGGCAACACATGCCCCAGAAAGTAACATTCCCGACTGAGCAGTGTTTGAAAGTTAGCATACACTCCTAGCTAAATAAAGAGCTACACAAACATGATAGCCAGACAGAACACAACTGCAGTTAAAATCATTCATTGATTCTCAGCCTTCAAGCTGGCTTAACATCAGCACCTATATCCCAGTAAATTTTGGGATGGGAAAGCAGACAGATTGGACCAGTCTCCTATTGGACAAGCTCCCGTAACCTTCTGAACACCATACAGCTGTAGAGAAGTACAGGAGGAAGAATACATGCCATTAAGGCACATGGAATGTCTAAACAGTAGTAGAACAAGGAGTGATGACAGTAGTTCAGTCACAAGCTTTATGACTACACCATCTGAACCAAACACCACTGATTTAAATGATCTATCTCTGCTTGTAAACACTTTCTAATCTATACATGCACCCTTCTACCTGAAGGCGCACACCCCAGTTTTACAACTACAATGGCCAGCCAGATGTTCCCCAGCAGCTGTGAAAAATATGGAGTTCTCTGTGTCTACCCTGACAGAGTACACAATTAGCAAAATGAATTCATAGTATCACTAACCTTTGTTGTCTGCAGCTATAAATCCAAGAATGTTTTCATGCCGTAGCATAACTGTTTGATAGATTTCTGCTTCGCGAAACCATGAGCGTTCCTCTCTTGAAGAGAAGATCTTCACAGCAACTTCTTCTCCTCTCCACTTCCCTCGCCAGACTTCTCCAAAGCGACCCTTACCAATGCTTTCTTGAAGTACTATAGTTCTTGCAATTGTTCTTTGCACAAGTAAAGGTAAACCTAAAAAGAAGATTTAACATTAACCTCAAACAACACTAACAAAATAAGCACTTACTATAACTACGAAATGTAAGATCTATATTCCATTAAGACATTTCTCTTAGAATGCACATAAACTCTCTTAAGATATAAACAGCTTGTTGTGAACTGCTAACAAGCATGTAGGCAAGATGCTCCCTTCAACCTAAAAGGGCAGCAATACAACTATTCAAAGATATATTACAAACTGCCTCTACAGCTGTTAAAAAGATGGCACAAACTTTCTATCAGTTTAGAATTTCGATAGCTGTTGATCCATAAAGTTTTACTTTAATGAAAAAAAAGAAACCATGAAGCAATCAGCAGGACGAAGACAGAGTTGGGTTTTTTTTGGTGTTTTTTTTTTGTTTTGGTTTGTTTTTTTTCCAGAAACTACAACTCTCCGCAACTACAACTACTGCCTACAACTCTCTCGGCAAAGCAGTTCAAGAACACTTTTGCAACTGATTCACTTACTTAATTTATCACTAGACTTGGTGCGTTTCTAAATTAAAGTTAAACCATGCTTATCAGCCACACTGACTGTCTGATGTTCACACTCATGCCCAAGTACACCAGTAGCCTGTTAGTACTCTCAAGCCACTGTAAAACAGGAAGACATCCTTGTAATGCAAGCTTCCCATCTTACAGGCCATTCTTATGCACCTCACTTACTTGAGAAAAATACTTACATTCATGAAAGTTTTATAGCTTCGGAACACCTACATGCTTTCAACTCACAGCACCTCATAACGTGCTTTAGTAAGTTTACACAACAAACAAGAAGCACTGGCATTGCCCAAACCAGGGCGGGTTTTTGTTTATTTTAAATCTTTCCTGTCGTAACATCAAGGCTTGTCACAGAATTCTGCAGTGATATTACACTGCAGGATGAACGCATCAGCCAGGTTATCTGCTCTCAATAAGCTCTTTTGGTATAGGATTAAATCAAACACTTTACAAAGTAATGTATTACACCATAATCACTGTTCTAATACCTGATAGAAGAACATCTATATTTTCTCATGCTATAGAAAATAAATCCCAATTTATAGCTCAAATAACAAGTTCCTGTCCATCTCTGGACACTCTTTGCTAATAACAGCAGTAGAAGAACATCTGATCTGGTCTGCAGCACTGCCACGCTTGCGTCGCAGCCTGAGGAGTGCAAATTAAAACACTGCAGTGTTCAGAGGAGTTCCTCAAGACTTCCAGACCTACAGGAATTTTCTGCATGCTCTGTGCTGACAACACACCTATGTGAAAAAAGGAAGGGGAAAAACCAGGCACCATACCAGCAATTTAATCATTGTCAGGTGCTGCAGGAATACCTACTGAGAAAGTTAAAATTTTTGCTGTAATATCTGTCCTCAGGTCAATTGTGCTGTGTACCCAAACTGTAAAGGCTCATCTCTGAAGTCTAACTTGCATTCTTTATGGACAGACTTTTGAAATGCAGAAAAGGCCAAACTGGAACAACCACAGGACCAAACTCAACCCTGAAAATGTAGAATTTGACTTTGTTGGCCAGACAAAGCTTCCTCCTTAGCACTTACGTACAACTGCAAAATCCACTGATAAATGCGAAATACAAGCTGTTTTTGCATACTTGAAGCAGGTGATATGCCTAATATTTTTCATATAGCTGTTTCAGAAAACCATTTTTACATTTTCAGTTTCAGATGCACTGGTCTCAACTTGCTGTAACATTTATATACATCGCTTCTTGTTTAAAAAAAGATTATGTCCAAAGACATTAGCAAACCTCTGAACAGATACTAAGCTCTAAACCTTCCAGACATGAAGCATTACAATTTCACATTACAAACACCCAATCAACACATTAACATGTCACAGTACAATAAAAGCCCTGCTAACTGTGATCCATCCACCTTGCTCCTATACTTATTTTTACAATATTTACAACATTCAACTTGCTTCTGTTTTTTGCAACTATGCTTTCTCTTACTACTGCTGCTGAACAAAACCAGAAGACTAGAATCCGTACTTATCTTACATCCATAAGAATTCCTTACAGACTTCCTGGTGCAACTGAGCAGTCTCCTCTTTTTGCTATAGAGAAAACACAGCCCTGTATCACCACAAACTTGAGCAAACGCTTTACTGTAAACCAGACTGCCTGAAAAGCAGCTCACTGGAGATAGCCTTTGACATACACATTGGGCACAACTGTACCTTAAAGCTCTTGGAGTACAGCTGCTTTTAACTGTGCATGAAGAAAGATGACAGTCAGTTTGCTAATAAGAAGGATGAGAAAATGCAAGCTCATGTTAAATTCAACAGCAGCTCGTAACATTTGGCCACAGTCATCCAATTTATCCCTGAAGCGTTCATCATCATCTTCATACATCGTAACAAAGTATCCTCAAGTCTTCTGAGAGTAACAAAGGAGTTGTTTTTCTTTTCCACATCTTAACTGTACTCTGATTAGTCTGGACCAATGACTGCTGAATGCATAAGAAGTTTGTACATTATTTGGATAATTCAGGAATTCAGTTCTAAACCACTACACTTAGCCAACAAAAGCAGCTACTAGAACTTTGTTCCTGTTCATAAGTCTCTGTCCAGAAGACTTCCTCTGAAGAGCAATAAAATAAACTAACCCCATGAACTATGAAAACTCTCATTCTCTTCAAGCTTCTATCAAAAGCAGATAAGTTTAAGGAGTTTTTACATTGCCTTCAACTGACTCAACTTTACAGTGATTTTTGTGGCCATTTGGATTTCTAAACACAACTTCCTGCTTGAAGTCACCTATCAATAATAGCTAAAGCTTCTCCTCCTTGTTTTAGGCAATTCTTCCCATTTCCTTGCAACTAAGTTACTTTATCATTTGTGAGTTGGAGAGTAACAGCTGGGCATCCCTATCTGTCTATACAACATGTAGTTGATATTTAGAGATTTGAATCACTATCTGAAAATTTTTCTCAGCTCCAAGACTTTGAAATCCTTCTCTTAGAAGCTGCAGCTTCAGCAGAAGGATCTATCTTAGATGTTTAATCAATTCCTTTCATCAAGCCTCTGGTTGTTTCAGGTCTTGTTCGTCATGGAACAACAGGGCAATACTAACAGAAGTCAAGACTGAATAATTAATAACAGCTTACTATTCATCATTGCAGAAAATGAATCCTACTTCCCTTTTGATTTGAGCAGGAAGATCATTTTTAGAGTTTTGATCACTTCTGTTTTATAGGCTTCTCTTCAGAGAATACCATAATACAAAATCCTTCTTATTTGACTACGAGCTCTTTTAGTCCCTCAGTATGAATTTAAGAGCAGAATATTTACTTTAGGTCACCAGACCAAACACTTCCTTAGCTGTGCCTCTTGGGTCTGGATTATCTTTTCTGTTCTGCACATTTCCATTGTGTTTCTTGCAGCCTCTCATCCCAACAGCATCCCTTTCACACAGTTCGGTTTCTGACAGGGTTAAGCAGTATTCTAACTAGCAGCTCTGACTTTTCTCCCTTCAGTGACCCTGTTGCCCACCCCCAGTTTATTCCATACATGTACAGTCTTCTCAATTTTAAATATGCTGTAACAAAGTCTGGATTAAAAATACACATTTCAATGAGATTCAATTGCTGCAGGCATATTTCAGGACATAGGAAAATTACCAGTTCAA
This sequence comes from Dromas ardeola, assembly GCA_013398915.1. Classification (NCBI taxonomy): domain Eukaryota; kingdom Metazoa; phylum Chordata; class Aves; order Charadriiformes; family Dromadidae; genus Dromas; species Dromas ardeola. The sequence goes on along the minus strand of VYZM01019750.1, from coordinate 92,151 downwards.
GTGCTAGGGCACGGTGAATTTATAGTCATTGATTGACTAATTTTGAGACAAAGTGATACAAGTCATTGCAAATACATACACTGACAACAGTACAGAAAATAAGTACTTGAAGCACCTCCTATACCATTATCATAATAAAAGGGAAACATAGAACACATAAATAAGGCTAATACTTGTCTTACAAACAGCTGAACAACATAGAACTCACTGCAGCTGAAGCTAAAAGATCAGTCCTAAGGAAGCACTCAGTCTTCTTGTTTTACAGGAAACATGACTTTGCCTTTCAAGCACAAAAACAAGTCAGTGAAGAGCTTTCCTTAGGGGTAAGTCGTATTTGTTGGTTTTCTTCCTCTGATGCAGCCATCAGTGGCCGATGCTCAAATACTATTTTAAATCAGGCACTCTGGGAGTCTAGACCAGTGTCCTGAACCTCTGAAAACTAAGTTATTCCCTGGCATGCTGCTTTTACTTAAAAGTGCAATTTGCGAACAGGCAAGGGAAGAGTAAGTAGTTTCTAATCATTTGCTCTGGAGGAGGAATCCTAAATTTCTTCTAACTTGGATTCCCTGCTTTTCAAGAGCTTATTTTGAAGTAGACTTCCAGAGTTTTCAAACATGAAGAGAGGCTCAGAAGCACCCCAGGAAAAAGGCCAGAAGGAAAATGAAGGAGTATTCCTGATAGCAAATGGAAACATCAACAGAAAACTAAGTCTGAATTAACATTATCACAGGCCTGACTTCTCATCTAAAGAAGTGTGAGAAAGCAACCACACAGAAAGTAGCAAAAGTGCTGTAATTATCTACAGAAGTTAGAAGGGAACTATCAACCAGAGAGTAATTCAAAACAAGTATGACTAAATGTGGTTTCAAGGGAAACCTTTAAAGGCTTTCTTTCCTGGGTTTACTGAAGTGATAGCAGCTAGTACATTGCAAATGACTACTTATACATATAAAACATACATTTGCTCTTTTAAGGTTTAATTAAAAAAAAATTAGAATTTCTTTCCAGCCTTTTTTAGGAAAAGTCTGTACCTGCAAACATTATGTAAAGAGTTTTTTGCTCCTAATAGTGTAACAATTATATACCATAGCTTCCTGGATTCCAAGAAATGTAAATCTCTGACTCCTTCATGTTCTCTTACTAAGTCTCCTAATTCTGTACACTTCTCCTAGAAAGAACATAACTGAAGCAGTAAGTCCAGCATTTGCATTTATCAAGTTCTAGCCCAATATATGGGAAGTTTTATCAATCACTTTCATTGTTTGATTTAGTTATCGTTGTTAGTAAATGAGAAAATTGAGAGAAACAAACAACTAAAGCTCCGGTCTTAACCAGAAAGCAACTTACCCTTATCATGATCAAATCTTATTTGGACACACAAAAGCTTTCTCAATTGGAACATAGCTGCCTACACACTCAGTGCAACCTCACCTTCTTCAATGAACATATGACTAAAAGTGACTTATTTTGACCTATATTCTAAACATGTTCAGCTAGTTTTGATAGAGCAATCAACTCTAAATAGTTTTACCAGTTACTGCCCTTGGGAAAGAAATACAACCTAGGTGCTTGGGTTTTGTTGTTATAATTTCTTACAATTTTGGGGAATTAAAGAATTTATCAGTTGAGGATCAAATACCAGTATTTCTTTGCAGAAAATACCCTGAAAGGGCATGGATGTTTCAGCAAGTACATTTGCAAGTAGGACTATTTAAACTTTTTATACAGTAGAAGGCCAATAAGAGGTTGCAGTACACAATCCGATGTCTCATTCTTTAACATGGACCAGAGATTAATAAATTTATACAATGATTTATCTGATACATCATCCCCTATCTATGCTTATTAAACCGTATTTCTGTGACACAGACCACCACAATCCTATAAGCAAGTATGCCAGGATTACCATAGCAGAGACTACATGCAGTGAACAGACTACTGCCTCATCTTCCCAAAGCAACACCTGCTAAAGTCAGAATTAAAATAAAAATTCATGAAATCAAAGGATGTAAATTATTCAGATGTGGCCTGCATACTATATCCATTCTATACACATAGAAATGACTATTTACAACTGAAAAACACCTTCTGTAAGGAAAGAACTAAAATGTTAACTCAGAATTCAGAATATTCTTCATATACCAATAGCTACAGATATAAATTAATTTTCATTTCAAAGCTAAAGAAAAAAAACTTCACACATTACCTCAAAACCACAGAAGATAGTAATTTAGATACGCTGTGCAGAACAAAAAGGTAAATGACTGAGCTTTACTAGAGGAAAAAAACATTTACAAGAGCTGACTGTGATATTCCCAGCTTAACATACTGTACTCTCAGAATTATGAGTAACACTAGCAGCAACTCAATACGATTCTTTCATTTCACTTATTTCCATGTATTTAACCTTCACTGGTATTAAATGGATCTACATGTAAGTAGCTTTTTGAGTAATTTCTACAGTTAATTATATGTTTAAGTAGATTTGACAATATTAAAAAAACATTCATGCCTTACAAGGCTCTTAAACACAGGGTAATTACTACTAGAAGTGTGACATTACCTGATCCAGAGCCTGAAGTTGTCATATCATAAATTAAATCCTTTAAAGTAGTTCCTTCTGATATAAAGGGACGATCCAGTGAGGGATCTTCTTCACTTGGCACACGATGATGAATTACAGTACGATTATGACACAGATATAGAATCAACATCAGTGAAATGCAGACAAAGCAGACAGGTCCAGCAATGACTGCAGCCAGTTCCACAGGTCCTAGATTAGAAGCTGGTTTTCCTGGAGTAGGGCCTGACAGTAAAAATAGAAGAAAACAGCAAAACTATTTCTTTCTTTTTATGCAACTAAATTTATTGTATTTCACAGTGACCTTCACATTATTTCAATGTATTTGTTAAAACTTTTGCACAGTAACTCTTTCAAGAATCAAAGTAAGTATTACGAAGGACAAAAGCAGCTATGTGTTTATTCAGTTTCCATTTAACTTGCATGTAAGTCTTCAAAACTGTCCCTAACATCCCTACCCAGAAGACGAAGTTTCATGTTACACATCTCTTGAAATTTTATTTGCAGAATCCGAGGTGTACTTTACGCCTTCAAATTCACCTACAACCTCAAAACTGAAACTTCCACTCTCACAGAATTTTCTGTTTAAAAAAAATCAAAAATAAAATCAAATATGTCAAAACCCCTTACCTGGCGTTGGAATTGGAAGTTCGATTTTATTGCAGTGGTCTCTGTCACAGCAATGAGGCACAGTAATGACTCCATCTCTGGAAGAGGAGGCACAAACAAACGGCCTGTCTCGGGGAATCAGATCAATTTCTGCTATACACATACTATTGTGAATGACTTTGTCTGCAGTGCGTGTTACTGAGGTAAAACAGAGTCCATCTGTCACACATGTAAAGTTGTCTTTTGTACACAGGTGGCAGTAACACTGTAATGCTGTATTGAGAAAAAACATTAATGTTAGCATTGGTACACATTCTGAGTTGAGACAACTCGAATGACTAAAGAAAAGTTCAAAACACTACTAGGCCTGTATCTTCTACATAAACACAGAACTGTAACACTAAAGAAGAACACTACAAGGCTTTTTAGTGGGAGAAAAAAAATGAGATGAGCAGACAAAAGTCAGTCAAATTTAAAGCTGAAGTCATCTCTCCTTACAATTATGTACTAAAAGAGAAAGGCTGCAATCCTAGATGTTCCTCCAGGTAAAGATGTTCCATTACAGTTCCTCATACTAAAGATCTATTTTTATTAACACTGTATACTCCACAGCATGCAATTCTGCTATTTTAAAACCCAATACAAATAATGCCTATCCCCGCTCCCCCCACCCCCAATAACCATGGGTATAGCTTTAGTAAGTGACAAATAGGATGCTGCTGGCTACCCAAGATGAATACTTTATATGTTACTTGCTATCTTCAATTTTGCACTGAGGAAAGGGCATATAAAGGCTTAATCCCCATTAAAAAACAAACCCCAAACCACCTGAGAACATACTCTTTCACACAAGCAGAATATGGTTTAGACTTGTTATTTATGAAGCCGCAGGAAAACATTGCCTTACATTACTCAAGTTCCTGGTTCACTAAAGCTATCAATTGTACTAGTAAAGGAGGGCGCGTGGAGCAGAAAGTGGGAATGATTGACTAATCATGTCTAAGACAATCAGGTTTCATTCTTTAAATTACCAAAGTTCTTGGAGAAGGAAGACTACTACTTCAAATTTCTTTCTCCATTCCTTTCTGCATTTACAGGACCAAAGCTAGACAGAAAACAGTGCAGTAGCAACAATAAAAATATCAATAAACTCAGACTCCACTTGTTCATCTGTGGAGAGCAAAAGCTAGCACAGAACTTGCATACATGCTGGCAGAAAGATTAAAATACAGAAATATAGACAAATTTATAATCTTAAACATTCATGCCCAAACCACAAAAACGCCCTGAGCCATAAACAAGCCTCTTCCAACAGTGTATGCAAAATCTCATACCAAAGGTGTGAGGATTAATAGGTGGCAAAGCTAAAGTTGCCCCAAAATCTGAAATCTGGTGTTTCACTTAAATTCAAGAGTTTAAGATAACCACCTGAATTGCCTCGGATTTTACACCCCTCTCTATCCTTGGATATCACGGATTTAAATAAATGGCGATCTGATCTCAAATATACATTCCATCTCTAAGTCTTGATTCTGAGTTGTATCCCTTTCTCTGAAAACACGTCCTTCCCCCAAGGTTTTGAATCAAAACAAATTATTGACAGTCATTCTCTACTGTTATAGCAAATATCTAATAAAGTTCTTAGATACAATTTCCCACCCCCCCAGTCAGAGAAGAAAGGAAAGTCTTAGTGTTCAGAGTTTAACTATGAGAACATTTAACAGTTATTTTCCTGTGCCTGTGCCTTTGGTAATTTACACTTGAACAAATTATTTTTTAACCCATTAAAAGTTTCCTAAAATATTCACACATTGATATTTCTTTTAACTTTCTTAACAAGAATGCCTTTATATCTCTTGCTTCATCCACAACTTTTTTTCCTATTTAAATAATATTCTTGGCTCATCATAATTGTGCATGCATCTGAATGCCTACAGTAAGAGACAGATATTCAGTAAGACAGATTTACACTGAGTCACTGTACAGAGGCCAAGCTACTTGAAGTGAAAAATGAGGTTTGGGTTGACCTCCTTACGCTTATTCATCCTTCTGATCTTGTGAAATTGTAGATGCACACTGATACCATTATGATAAGTTAAAGAATTTGGTTGTCTTACGTTCCTCATTCATTTTGTTCCCACCTCTCTCTCCTTTGCTACAGAATTCTCAAGGAGTGCAATTTGATACACTTTATACTTTTGTTCCAGTTTGATGTCACTATCTTCTAGTTTCCTGTCAAGACACGGTACACTGTCACATACAACTGAATGGCTTCGTCGGCACAAATAGAACACTATTTCCTGGTGAAGATACTCTCCCCCTCCCTTAAAAGCAGAAAACAATGCCCAATCAGCTCAATAGGCAAAGCTTCTAGGAATACAGGGGTTTGCTGCTCTCTAGTGGACATACTCTTAAAAAAAACCCAAACACGCACATTAAAAATGCTTCAGCCCCTTTCCTGCTCTGGCCACTCTAGAATTCTTCAGGCCTTCAAACTCAAGTGGGTAACAGTAGACTTTCCATATTTTACTATCAGGAAAACTAATTCATTATCTTCAGCAACAATCCATACTAGGAGGAGAGGAAACTGAATTGGAATATCCTTGCCCATGTCTCACTCTCATTATCTATGCATAAAAGAACAAAGACTATGACTATATGAACACATTGTAGAGAAGATTTAACATCAGTGGGATGAGATGTCAATGACCAGCAGTAGTTAAACCCCTTCACTCCTATAAGGAAGTGTTTTCACATATAACTGATCTTAAAGAAAGAAATATCATACTGTTGTCCTCTTGGAGGTATAAATTTTTGCTTTGTCTTCAAGTAGTCCATTTTCTTCTCAGAGAAGCATTATAGCAATTTTAAAAACTCTGATGGAAACCAGTCAGGTCTCCAAGTTCACTTAAATAAATACATACATTTCTAGAATGGGTTGATAACAGTATGCGATGAGACAATAACTCTGATGTAACCAAATCTTCCAGAACCAGTAATGTCTTTCAGGTATAATGCATTTCAATACATTTGGAAAACACCTTTTAAAAAGGTCTTTTCTGTTTAAGTGATACAAATCTTGTGAACGTTACATAGACAACCAGTGACAAGGCCAAGAACAGGAATTGTGTCAACATCGCAGTTTCGTAACTTCTGTACTGCATTTCCTCACTGCGCCATGACCATTCTACATAATCACTCCTGCTTTATGTGACTGACTACCATAACAGAAAACAGTGAGGCAGTGCAGTTATAAAAGCGTGTGCATTATGACACAGATGTCATAGAAGTTATCAACAGCATACTTCTCATACCTCAATCTGATTTAATTCTTGTGTTGAACACAATTACTTGGGTAATTTCTCAGGCTCAGACACTCAGTTTGACAGTTTTTTATGCCCTTTTAAAAGTCTCTCTTGCATGGATGTTGCAGTCTGGAAAGCCCACAGTGAGGGTAAAGCAAGCTGGCAACATAAATGAGACAGTGAAACTACAAAGCTTGACAAGCCTTAAAATAAGCTGAATCCCAAAAGCTCAAATATTAATACTATATGCAAAATGTGAACAGAGAATTAAGTACACCCTATCCACTTTGGAAGCCTATACCATTAGGTACCTATCGAAACAGTCTTTTTTTGTATCTGTTGTCTTCCTGAAGTAAGAAAATTGCACAAAGGCTTCATTTTTAGAATTGCATAAAACCCTATGAATCACTATATAGTATTTGCTAGCATCCTGCAGAACTACTTGTTAGTTTAGTATAGAACACCACCTTCAGCCAAAAAATTTTTAGTTAGAAATTGTATGTTGAAATACTGTCTTATGTATTACAGCAGTTAAAACTGCACTGTGAAGTGCTCTAAAAAAACCCCAAACCCATATCTCATTATGAGTAATTAACAATTTGATATTAGTAATACTTTTACTTATTTAATCATACACCGTAGTTTTACAAATTTAAAAGAAACAAATAGTCTCAGGCCCCCAACATCAGCATCATGCTGAAGAAGAAACTCCAGATCCTTCTCTTGTGATATTATAAACTCTTCTCCCATGGAAAATACAAATGACACTTTGAAACAAGAATTTCACCAGAAAGTGTAACTTCACCAGAAGAACAATCAGGACTCTTAGTTCCACAAGATGTAGAGTTTTAAGGCACAAAGGAGTGAAGCTATGATGTGCAAGAGCGTCAAGGCCAGGCTGGGCGAGGCTTTGAGCAGCCTGGTCTAGTGGGAGGTGTCCCTGCCCAGGGCAGGGGGGTTGGAACTAGATGATCTTTAAGGTCCCTTCCAACCTGAACCATTCTGTGGTTCTAGGAGACAGTAATTTTTGGGGAGATAAGCAAGAGAGCCGTACTGTTTACTGGTAGTTTCGTCCCCTATCCAATAAAATTTGCTAGAAGCAAAAAAGCATAATACAGAAAGGTGCTGTCAGCTTCCTTATTCTCTTACTCAGACAATCCCCTCACAACACATCTGACCCATCTCTCATCTCTTCTAGCTCAAGACACAAAAATGTTTAGGTCTTACATTATTTGGGACATGGGTACATCTTTTTAACCATAATACTTCATGACCCTCACTAACTCATTATTCTCAAAGGCACTAGTTAACTGTTGTAAAGTAACAGCACTGGATATCAAGTTTTCAGGACAGCTTTCAAATACATTTCATCTGTCTTTGTTAAGCAAAACTTCCACTGAAGACAGCAGCTTTGGCAACCAACAGGATGCACTCAAGAAAACAGACAGACTACTTTATTAAGGCACTATCCTCAACTTACAAGTAATGATAAAGCCTTGCGAAAAATCCCAGCTTCAAAAACCTGATATTACATTCTCTGTCATGCAGGTGCCAAATGGCACTATCAGTTTTTTTGCATGTCATTCATAAAGCTACTCACAATATGTTCATGCCTCTTACAGCAAGGTAACATTAAAAATTTGTTTCTGGTATCTTTCATAAAACAGTATGCTTTAGTAAAACAAAAGAAAGTTAGAATTAAAAGCCTAGGTTATAATTTTACTAACCTTATGAAAACAGAAAGAATAAAGATCTCCTTCATTTGTACTTTTAAATTCATTTCAGCATACAAATCAGATTTCCATCTTTATTTGCGATTAGGAGCAACTGAGTGGATCCAAGAGTTTCCAAGAGATGACTCCCCAGAATTTTGGAGAGACCAAAGACTATGACTCACACATTAAAAAAAAAAAAAAAGGAAAAGGAGCTAAACTTCAGACTCTGTCTTACAAATTAGGACTGTTCTACTGTTCAGCTAGCTGCTGTGATTCATTACATGCCTGATCTCCATATAAATCATATCACAAGACAATTCATTCATGCAGTAACACCAGTATATTGCAGAGCAGGCAGCACCAGATGCAATCAGAAAATGCCTAACTTTTGTCAACCCATGATAAGAATACTAAGTAACAGTAGCTAAATCATACCTTGCATTTCTGTATCAACTGAGACCACAATGTTCAGACAAATTAACCCCTTCACCAGTACCAGCACTCGTCTGAGTTATGGATCAAGAACCCTGGATCCCCGCCTATTCCCTTGGACAAAAGGTAGCACACCACCACCTCCATCCTTAAGCTTTTGTATGAAGTCCATTGCCTGTTTTCACATAAAGCTTTTAGACCTTAATTTCATAACAGAGATTAAGTGAAAACTGTTGATTGATCAAAGGCATTAAAAGAGAAAATGCTTATAAATACTTAAAGGACGGGTGTCAGGAGGATGGGGCCAGGCTCTTTTCAGTGGTGCCCGGCAACAGGACAAGAGGTAACGGGTACAAACTTGAACATAGGAAGTTCCATCTCAACACGAGGAGGAACTTCTTTACTTTGAGGCTGGCAGAGCACTGGAACAGGCTGCCCAGAGAGGTGGTGGAGTCTCATTCTCTGGAGACATTCAAAACCCGCCTGGACGCGTTCCTGTGCAACCTGCTCTAAGGTGACCCTGCTCTGGCAGGGGGGTTGGACTAGATGATCTCCAGAGGTCCCTTCCAACCCTATGATTCTATTAAAAGTTCAGAGCTCAAATCAAGGTAAAATTTCCTTCAATATCTAAACTGGATGTGTTACATAAGAAAAATTTAAATTATTGCCGCACATTTTCAAGAACATAAGAACCACTATGGGTAACTTAAGCTTACTTCACTGTTTCCACATCAAGGATTCTCCATCCTCTTCAGTAAGAATATGGGCAATTAAATTAACACAACATTTTGGTATAGCAAGTTATGTTTTCTTTAAGTAGTATTTTCTTTACAGCACAAGTACCATCTTAGATTGAATTATGAATTGCACTGTAAAATATCCAAATTGAGGGATGTCTTAAAGCTGTAATTGAAGAAGAAAGTTGTGGTGCTTCTCCACTTCCTCTTTAAAACCCAAAGCAATATACAATCCATCTACAGAAAAATTTAGGAAGTGGACCGATTAGAAAATGCAGATTTTGTGTATCAGTCATCATCATTTAACTTGCTACAGATGAAGCTGAAACCTAAACCAACTAGAGTAGGGCATGTACAACACTTGTATACCCCATTGGGACATACAGCCTGCTAACCAAAGAACAAAATAGGCTTTCTTTTTTTTAATGGAAAAATACCTATTTCTTGCATTTCTGAATGCTATCAAGAACTCCCATTTCATGCATTAGCTCTGCAACAGCACAGCTATGATACCGCATCTCTCCTACAAGAGGCCATAGGTACAGAAGGCTGGAGAAACAAAAGAAACCATTTTACTGTACAACATTCTCCAAAGGTTTTTATTTCCCCACGGTTTGGTCCTCACAGAGCATACAGGTTAGCTGTCTGACTGTAACTGAGAGATCACCTACCAAAATCACGATACTAGCTCTCAGAGCAGACGCTGCCAGCACACCCACAATGTGGCGTGTAACGGAGCTGAAGCATCTGACGTGGGAGTTGAGGGATTCTTTTACCTTCACTACGTGGAACATGCAACACGTATCTATGCCAGCCGACGCCGCTTGCCTCTCCTCCCCCGTGGCACCCTTTGTACGCGCCCTCCAGCGCGCCGCGGGGAGCCCGCAAGGCACGGCGGCTTTACCCGGTCCGCTGCCGGAGCTGGCGCACCCGGGGCGCGCGTAGCCACCCTGCCCGGGAGGGCAGCTCTGCCCGCAGGGAGGAAGGACGGGCGCTCCGCTACCGAGAACTAAGTTGCCTTCGCGGGCGACGGCCGCCCGTACCCGCGTAGGCAAGGAAGGGCCGGGGCTGGCCACAGCCCACGGCGGCAGGGGCCAGCGGGCTCACGGGGCGGGAAAGTTACCCCGAGCAGACGGTACCCGAGGGGGCAAGGCGGCGGCGGGTGTCAAAGGGAGCCGCTGCGGGTACCGCGTCCACCCCTCACCACCCGCCCCCTCGCCCGGCGGCGCCGTGTCTGCCCCGCGCC
>VYZM01019750.1:60742-80679 GCA_013398915.1 Dromas ardeola | reverse complement strand
GCTGCCGGCAGGCGCCGTAGTTTCTCTCCGAGGCAGGGGCGAGCCAGCGGCCGACGCGTCCGGGCGTGGGGGTGCAGCCAGGCTGAGGCGCTGCGGCGAGGCCGTCCTGGCCGGTGCTCCTCGCCTTCTAGGCTCGCTGGCTGCCAGGTGCAGGGCCGCGGTGGCAGCGAGGCCCCTGGAGGGAGAGACGGGAGGGGCTAGGCAGCCCTCAGGTTGTCTCGGGAGAGTAGGAAGAAGCGCCAGCGGCCGAGGAGTTACCCCTGTGTGGAGACTGCGCGGGTGGGGGACGGGCCGGGAGAAGCGCGCAGAGCCCTGCAGATGCTCGCCGCGGTGCCTCTGTCTCGCGTGGGCTGTCGGGTGGGGTGTAGAGGCGACAGCACGAACGCGCCGGCGGCTCCTTCGCCGCTGGCGGGCCAGATGGCCCGCCTGTGAGACAGCTCGGCCTTCGTGCTGCCAGCCCTGCAGCGCGACTGGGGACTGGAGGACTTGTCTTCCCGCAGCACGAAGAGCTATGGGGAAGAGCCTACAAGTGTTCGTACGGGGCAGGAAAAGAGCAGTGCTCGTCCCCGCGTGCAGCTCCCGTCTTACTTCTCAGTCTGCGCGTTCACTGTGCGTCACTGGAGGAGTTAATTGGGAGTTGGAAAACGAACATGCACAGTCCAAATAGCTGTCTGAGGTTCTCCGTAATCTTATGATGTGTGGCACCTAGGACCCACCCTGTGAAGAAAATTACCATGACTGCCATTGTTACTTCTATCCATAGCTGTATTAGCTTTTGCATGGGTGGTAGGGAAGGAGGACAGGCTCTCTTCTTTCCTCTTGGGATCAGGTAAACACTCTTGCAGCAGTTACTTGCTTGCTCTGGGAATCCACCCTCCCCCCTGGAGTCCTGGCCACGTTACCTGGCGGAGGCATCCAGTTCCTGAATCAGTTCAGGCTCCCTCAAGTTGAGGATATGCTTTTATACTACTTCTATTGCTTGTTTAGTTTCCTTTGTAACCTTCCAGTCATGTAGGTCACAGGTGCTTTTGCACTTGTTATGTGCAGTCACTCTTGCAAGCTTCAGGTACTGTCTCTGCCAGCTGGTGACTTCCCAGTTCATAGCATTTAGGGCAGCAACCTCCACGCTCCTCAGTGCCATGTTCACTTCCATGTCACACTGATCTCCTGTCTCCTTTTTACTTGCAGCTGTTAAGCCAACACAGCCTTTATAAAATAAAGTCTTGTTTCTCCTACAGTACAGTTTACCTGGATAAGAATCTTGTTAATATTCAAAGTGAGGTAAATTTTTATTAATTCATTCTCTTTCCATTTCTCTCTGAGCAATGATCAGCATTGTATTTAAATAGACCCTAGTTATATTTTCTCTTACAAAATAATATTTTAATGACAGATGTCCGTTGTGACAGATGTTGGACCAAATGTCTGGATTTGATACAGATTCCTGCCATAATGAAGTTGACAACACTAGGCAAACATGTTCTTAGTTATCCGTATGTAGAAATACTTAAAGGGCTAATCCTCAAGTAATATACTAGCATCAAAAAGAAATACTCAAATGCTGTTAAAATTGCTCAAATCCCAAGGCACTGTTAAAATTATTCAAATCCCAAGGCGTCTTTTAAATTCAGATAGAGCACTCAAACTGTAAGTTAAGAAAATTATATGCTTGGGAAAAAAAATCCACTATTCATTTCCTCATCACAGATCTTCTGGATTTAAGATTGGGCCACAGACAATATCTCTGAAGGAAGGCAGGGAACAGGAAGCAGAGCATGGTGAAAGATTCTCCAGAGGTCCCCCAATTCAGTCCTACAGGGAGCATTCTGAATTAACATCCTGAGCAATGTTTGGCTGGCAGCCACAGAAAGAATAAATTAAGTCAGTAACTTGCAGGTAACAGCTCACCAACTAAGATCGTTTCAGGTCACTTTCAAGTAGTGATCAGTGCCACCACAAATTAAATATTTTTGCCAGGCCTCACCCTTCTTTCATAACATGCACCAGGTAAAGACCACTACTGAAGAAACACCTACAATTATATCATCCCCTGCCCTGATCCCTGGGTACCTATCTGTAATCTTGCGTGCCACAGTAGATTCAAAAGCCAAAGTAAACTTGGGGTAGAAGCAGCAACTACAATGGATTCTGTATGTCATTAAAAATATTACCAGTTTTGAAAAGCAACAAGTGGTGAGATAGAAAATTATACAAAATGAATAGGTGTGTAGATTAGTCTTTGACTAAGATCAAGGATATGCATTATAAGCTGATTTACTTAAGAACACTGTCAATAATAAACAAAAATTTTTTTAGCTTTTAAATTAAAAATGTATGGAAGTGTGGTAGGAAGTATTAATGGTGACCTCTAAAACCTGTATTAGTCTATCAGTGTAAGAGATACTGTATCAGGGTAATAAAGAATTCTAATAGATCTTTCTTTCAGCAAGAAAATATGCAGAACAAGAGGAAATAAAGGTGTTGCAAAACTTTATTTGCAGTTTTTACAGTTTTCTCTCCATGGTAATTAGCTAAATTTTATATGCTTTTTTAAAGAACTATTCAGTGCATCATGATATTTAGAAATTATGTTCACCAAGGAACTCAGCAAGAGGAAAAATACTGAATGTGTAACATTTACCAAAACAACAGAGTAAGCTATTTTCAAAAAAAAAAAAGCCCCACCCCAAACAACAACCAGCCGCCTCCCACCCCCCATCCTCTATTTTCCTGAGCAATTTTATTCAAACTAGGACAGAAAGAATCAAAGTGCTTGTAAGTGTGTAGTTTCTATAAGCACACAAATCAGAAAGTTTAGCAAAGATCTGTGATCTTGCTAAAGCAGAGACAAGCAAAAAAACCCACTTTTTGAAGTCACTGCTTTATAAAATACTCAGAATTACTCATTTTATAACCTTTATAAACATTGCTTGATTTGCCTCATCAGTGCCTCCAAAACTAAATACAGTGAGGTCTCAATTATTCAAAACCCAGTTAATCATCTCCATTAACAGAAGGCCAATTAAGGCTTAAGACATATGAAACCCTTTTCGCTTCTAATTCACTGTCTGTGAAACACACCAGATCCATATCTCAGAGTTGCAAACTGGGCAGCCCAGCAATACACCACATCAGTATGCAGCTTCTTGATCCCTCCAGCTAACACTCTCCTCGTTATACAGCTAATAGGTTTGTGGATACATTATAGTGTTGTAAGTTCTTACTCTGCAGTTAAGCAGATCTCGATGATGACAGTTTTGCGCTGCTGCTGTTAAATCTATCGAACTTAGTGTTTCATTCCAGCTTGTAACATCCATCATCTGCTGAGTTTTCATATGTTTCCTATGCATATGATATCCAACTTCATTTGAAATCATGTATGAATGTATTCAAAGACAGCAGTGTTGATTGTAAGTCTCATTAAAGAGAAGTTCTAATTTATGCAGAAAGCAGGGAAGAAGCATATAGTCCAAGACATGTTGCTAAACACAGAAGTGACTAAGACAACTGGTTAGCTTAGGGAGGGTTTGCCATAAGCAAAGCGGCTGACATCAACAAGGTCTGGAAATTACTTTAGACTTTACATCATTATCTATTTGAAGGCCCTATATTACTATAGCAACTCTGAAATTGCGTGAATGTCTCACCTATGACTACAGTGAAGGACAGATGCATTGAAGTAGCTTGCCTCTAATTAAGAAAGTACACTTTTTTCCTGTGGGAGCACAGCTTTTACCTTCTTGAATGCAACTCCTCATACCAAGTTAATGATGCAAGTAGTAATTTATATCATTCTGCTTTTCAAGAAAGGTCAGTTTCCTCCTATACTGAAAGCAGTTTTGAGATTGGACTCAGTTTAGACTTGAGTGGGGAAGGAGCAGCATGTGTAACTCACCAAAAGTTAATGTCTCTCTAGCAATGCACAGATTATGAGGTTTTCTATTGTAGACCTCTCTGTACCCATCAGCGGGTAGGCATCCAGTAGGTTTGACAGACTTGACTTCTTCCATGGAATTAGGGCTCATTACCAGACAGGTAATGTCTTAGAGGAGAAACTGGGTATTGTGGTGATAAACTGATAACTGGAATCTAGATTCCAGCTTGGATTAAATATCAGCCATCCTTAAAAAATAAATCATGTTTTAAATAAGACTTTCACTCTGTCATTAAAATAACACTTTGTTCAGTTAAATGTAAACCCACAATTATATATAAAAAAAAAAGAGAAAATGACACACCATCAGTAATGATTAATTCCTGACACTCATTTATTAACCTTGCAAACTGGGAATGAGAGAAGAGAGAGTTTCTTCTATAGCATGCTGTAGGAATTTGCCATCCAGAGGGACCTTGACAGGCTTGAGAGGTGGGCCTGTGTGAACCTCATGAAGTTCAACCAGGCCAAGTGCAAGGTCCTGCACCTGGGTCATGGCAATCCCAGGCACAAATACAGGCTGGGTGGAGAATGGATTGAGAGCAGCCCTGAGAATAAGGATTTGGGGGTGCTGGTGGACGAGAAGCTCAACATGAGCAGGCAATGCGCACTTGCAGCCCAGAAAGCCACCCACATCCTGGGCCGCATCAAAAGAAGCGTGGCCAGCAGGTCGAGGGAGGTGATTCTCCCCCGCGGCTCTGCTCTGTTGAGCCCCCACCTGGAGTACTGCGTCCACCTC
The DNA here is from genome assembly GCA_013398915.1 of Dromas ardeola. Lineage (NCBI taxonomy): Eukaryota > Metazoa > Chordata > Aves > Charadriiformes > Dromadidae > Dromas > Dromas ardeola. The sequence continues at coordinate 76,006 of VYZM01019750.1, read as the reverse complement.
TGGAGTCCTCAGCACAAGAAGGACATGGACCTGTTGGAATGGGTCCAGCAGAGGGCCACGAAGATGATCAGAGGGCTGGAGCACCTCTGCTATGAGGACAGGCTGAGGGAGTTGGGGTTGTTCAGCCTGGAGAAGAGAAGGCTCCGAGGAGACCTTATAGTGGCCTTCCAGTACCTAAAGGGGGCCTACAGGAAGGATGGGGAGGGCCTCTTTATCAGGGAGTGTAATGATAGGACACGGGGTAACGTTTTTAAACTGAAAGAGGGTAGATTTAGATTGGATATCAGGAAGAAATTCTTTACTGTAGCGGTGTTGAGACACTGGAACAGGCTGCCCAGAGAAGCTGTGGATGCCCCATCCCTGGAGGCGTTCAAGGCCAGGCTGGATGGGGCTTTGAGCAGCCTGGTCTAGTGGGAGGTGTCTCTGCCCATGGCAGGGGGGTTGGAAGTAGATGATCTTGAAGGTCCCTTCCAACCCGAACCATTCTGTGATTCTGTGTGATTCTGTAATTGCCTGTTTTGCTGCAGCGTTTCTAGACTTGCTACATATTCCCCATCCACTCTCATTCTTCAGTGCTTGTGATTGTATATTACCTGAAGTGAGAACGTCAAACTTTCTATCACAGTTCATGTTCTGCCTGTTTTTTTTCAAAATCCTGTTTCTGTAGTCTCTCTTAGCAGTGTTTTCTATAAGTTTTCACTTGTTCATCTGCAAACAATAGCTTGAGTTCACTCCAAAGGTGCTGTACTTTGAGCAGTCCAATAAAATTATTTGGACGTTTTCTGTAGTTTGTTCTAAAAAGGTGTTTTTTCCTTTAAATCAGGTAACAGTTTGTACCTACTCAGGAATAAAAATTAAAAGAGAACAGTAGACTAAAGATCTGTTTGAATAAGATGACAAATTATTCAGTGAAAAGAGAGATGGTGGAAATAAATTGACAATTGTTCTTTACCAGTTTATGAGCAGTTAATTTTCTATCTTTTCTCCAAGAATATGTAATTTTGAGATAACTTAAGTCCTTGGTTATTTCTTCTTTTCCAAGTGACATTGTTAATAGGGAAGACTTTTGTAACTGGACCTATACAAAAATAATAATTCATGCTGTTTTAATGTTTGAGTTAGTATGAGAATTGTCCTGAACAACATTTGCTGGTTGCAAATAATAAGAACTTACTTCATTCTGTTTCTCTGTAATTTTCCATCAGCCATATCCCTGAAGTGTAATGCCAAAGTTTGACATTTTATCCAAGAAGTCTTATCAGACTGGATACTGGATTGCTGAAGAAACTGTCTCTCTTGAGAATTTAAGAATGTAGCAAGAATGCTGGTACTAACATACAGCTAGCCAAAACCATAAGGCTTGAAGAACACAGTAAGGATGAAAAAGTACTGAGTGACTATGGAGATGGTGGAGCCTCTCAAATCTCAAATTCTGTTGGGAAAGGATGGGGATGTACAAAACTGTTTCGTACATTGAAAAATTATTTCGTCTGCACCATAAACCACTTGGAAGGATGTATTTTTAGACCATGGCCTTAGTAAACAAACTTTTGAAGTAGGATTTTTTTTTTTTTGGAGACAGTAATACCTGCAATGTCCTCACACAAGAAACCGAATGATCTTATTACTGTGTCTAGAATGTTTTGTTGGTAGGCAGTAACTGTTCCTTTTCTTGCCTTCTGTTCTATCTTCAGGCATTTTTCCAGGTTGAGTCTTTGTTTTCTAAGTGAAGTTGTTGACCACCTACTATTGAGGTCCTAATAACTGTATACGAAACAAGACTAAGTGAATATTTAGTCCTTAGGGACTTTGGATATGGAAATACCCTTGTCTATGTATGTATCTGGTGCGAAAGACTATTGATTACATTATAATGTGCATTCTTGTGAATGTCTGATGATATATCATTATTACTTGATGTGAGCCCTATTTTTCTAAAAAATGTGTGAATAGGTTTTTATCTTTGTTGGTTAACAAATTATTGAACCATTTTCTCTTTCCTCGTGATTTAACTTCAGTTCTGACTGGAACATCGTCTCAAATATTACTACATTTCCAACAGTACTGCTTTTAAAAGCTTAACTATCCTGCTTCCAAACAGTATGAAATATTAAGTATAATGGTTTGGAAGAGGCCAGTTGGGTAAGATAAAGTGAGAAACAATGAGAAGGTGCAATCAGGAATGACCTTCTATTGACACACAGTTTAAGTTTTTTCATATGTTTTTTTTTAACTGGACTTAGGATTCTGACTTTTAAAATCTAAAAAAAATAAACCATCACGTCCTTCATATCTATTTTCCCTGACAGTGACAACCTCAACTGGCAAGTTCCTCAGGTAACACTCTTCCCAAATGTCCATGAAAGCAGGTGGGTCTTACAGGACATAAATAAATAAGCTCAAGTCAGGGGAAAAAAAAGCCCCTTTTTGATGAGAGATCCTCACAGATGGCTGCTGGTATCCATTTCCTGTCAATTAATAATTTTTTTTTGGCTAGTATTTAATCTCATGGGAGTATGGTCTAAAAACTTTTCAGAATTTCCTAGTACATAAAGATAACAGGTGACTCACACCTCTAATTTTGTCTACTAATAAAGCTTCAAATTTCTCCTGAAGTCATGAGTCATTTCTGTTTTCATTTTAAAAATTCAGCAGTGCAACAGCACAGCATAGTCACAGACCTAGCAAGCGTCATACAGGTATCCTAGCATTCGGATATTTGCTTGCCTACATGTGGTAAAATACTTCTAATATATTTGACAGGGAAAAGGTTTTTTCATGTATCTTTTAAATTAGGAACCATGAGATGTGGGATTCTAGTCTAACCCTCCATTGCTTGTTTTTACTGATATTTGTGAGAAGTTTGGAGATCCCCTTTGGTGATTGACGGAGTAGTGAAGCGGAGTTGTGCCATGTTGAGCTGCGCTGTGAGCGGAACGACATCAGGCTACTGGCTATCCAACTAGCGAAGCCAAATCAATATATGTCTAGTCTTGTTCAACATATTCATCAATGACCTGGATGAGGGGACAGAGTGTACCCTCAGCAACTTTTATGATGTCACAAAACTGGGAGGAGTGGCTGACACACCAGAAGGCTGTGCCACCGTACAGTGAGACCTGAACAGGCTGGAGAGTTGGGTGGAAAGTAACTAATGAAGTTCAACAAGGGAAAGTGTAGGGTCCTGCACCTAGGGGGGAATAACCCCATGCACTGGTACAGGAAAGCAGCTCTGCAGAGGGGGACTTGGGAGTCCTGGTGGACAAGTTGTCCATGAGCCAGCAATGAGCCATTGTGGCCAAGAAGGCCAGTGGTCTTCTGGGGTACATTAAAAAGAGCGTGTCTGGCAGGTTGAGGGAGGCCATCCTCCCCCTCTTCTCTGCCCTGGTGAGGCCACATCTGGAGTACTGTGCTCAGTTCTGGGCTTCCCAGTTCAAGACAGACAAGGAACTACCGGAGAGAGTCCAGTGGAGGGCTACAAAGATGATCAAGGACATGGAGCATCTCTTTTATGAGGAAAGGCTGAGGGACCTGGGTCTGTTTACCTTGGAGAAGACTGAGAGGGGATTTCATCAATGCTTATAAATATCGAAAGGGGGGGTATCAAGAGGATGCGTCCAGACTCTTCTCAGTGGTGACGGGACAAGGGTCAATGGGCACAAACTGGAACACAGGAAGTTCCGTCTCAACATGAGGAAAAACTTCTTTATTTTGAGGGTGGCAGAGCACTGGAACAGGCTGCCCAGAGAGGTTGTGGAGTGTCCTTCTCTGGAGATACTCAAAACCTGCCTGGACGTGTTCCTGTCCAGCCTGCTGTAGGCGAACCTGCTTTGGCAGGGGGCTTGGATTAGATGATCTCCGACGGTCCCTTCCATTCCCTACCATTCTGTGATTCTGTGATCTGCTCAGCAGTCTTTGCTGTAAACAGGTCTTTTTTGCTACTAGAATAGATGCCAGAATCTGGACACCAAGTGTCAACTTCACAAATAGCTCTGCATTCCTCCAGCAAAGTCAACTGTGTGCTACTTTTTTGGGGGTGGCATACAAATCACCAGCCTCTTTCAGCCCAGTTACCTCCATTCATTTCTGAATAGGTTAGGTTCAAATTTAAGTGACTGTGCAAGAAGGAAGATGTAAAAAAAAATAAATAAAAATTTCCCATGCTAGTATATCATGCAACTTCTCTGCACACTTGTGAGGAACCCAAATCCGCTGAATTGGACCTCAGTGTAGGACTGTTGTCTTAGCTTATTAACACTGAAAGGAAGGGCACATGATGTGAGCAGAAAATACCAAAAAGTTTCAAAAATGGTATGTCCTGAAGCAGAAAATACTTCTGTCAGATGAATGTTAGTGGGCAAACGTGTCTCACTGTTTCAGTGGTGATTGCTGCTGCAGATTGCCAGCCTTTAGCATCTCCATCCAATAATGTAGATCTATTGTTTTGTTGCTTTTCACTGAATGCTGTTTAATTTAATGATATCTTTTTGGTAAGATGATACCTGTACCTGAAGATAACAGCCCTAGTGGATTTGTACCGCTAACTCCCCATCCTTTTTTTGGTACTCAGAACAAAGTAGCTGTCCTTTCTGGGGACCATCTTGCTTCTGTGACACGTTACAACCCACTGGCAACAGCAGATAATAGTATTGGACTTTGGAAGCTGAGAATTAATTTCTGGTTTCTGAAACAGGACTAGTTTTTACAGACTGTGAAACAGTGAATACTGATGTACTGTAGTCATTCTTTCCTATGACAATTCATGAAGAATTGCACCTAAAAGCTAGGATGTATCAAATTTATTAACTTATTTCTATACTTCTGATAGTGAATGTTAGCTGCTGTTTAACTATGCGGAGACCATCATAACCCACAAAACAGGAAATGCAAGAGGAAGTTGGCACTAAGAAGTTTAAATTTCTTGCCACTGCCGTCATCAAAAGTATTTCCTATTCCTGAAATCAAGAGGGGTCACTACTCAAAACTGAAATTAAAGGATACTATGCATTTGGATAGTATCCAATTGGACTGGATAGACCTCTGTCTTGCATCTGTTTAAATCAAGGTTCTAGATAATGTACATATCCCAGAACTTCTGTAATAGCAATGCTGAAAATGCTTTCATCACACCTGCCCAACCAAACTGCCTGTTGTCAGTGGTGTTTAAAGGTGACCATTGCCAAAAAATCAGAAGAAACATGTCGGTTCCTAACTTAAAGGCAGGATAAAATTGAGGGAAAAATAAGCATTTTAAATGGATGTCAGGAAAATGTCCATCATGACACTGGATTATTCTGCCAACAAAATATTGGAAATGATGGTAGTAAGAATACCTATATTTGATCTAATGAAGAGTAGAAGATGGGAAAGGAAAAGTCTTCACTGTCATGGAGGCCTTTTCAGTTTAACTAACTAGTCATGGGGTTAATATTGTCAAAAGTTAATGAATGTATTACAGAACAAAAAATGAAGAGCTCAATAAATGCTCAATATTTACTAGGGCAAAAAATTAGTTAGAGTATCTCTGAGTATCATTCTGTTGCAGTTTAGTTTTATAGACAAGTTTATTCCTTTTGTAGCTATAGTTGAAGTCATTAGATGTCCAGCCTCTCTTAGTTTTCAGAAAAACTAATTTTCTTGAGAAACTGAATGCTTTATCTTTTTCCAGGGTACAGTTTTTCTTAGAACTTTGTTAAAGGTCAAAGAACTGTGTAAGTATTACATTTTGAAGACTAGCTGTGGCGTTTTTTTTTTAAATACAGTTTTAACTTCTAATTGAATCGACTCTCAAAAATGGATTGGCCTATGAACACACCAGAAATAGTTTGTTCTGTTAGCCTGGCTGAGAAGAAAAGCTTCTTACATTTGTAGGATTATCCTGGAGGTGAGATAAAAGGAGGTATGTTTAGGTGCACGAAAAATGTCATAAATTATCTGGTTTTGATCTGTTGTTCTCTCTGTGGGGCTTTGTGATAACGAGGGTGGGCACAAGGGAGAGTGCGGGGACATGGAGCACAAAGATGTTTGTATCTGGTTGAACTGACTTAGGTAAATTTTAACTCTCATGGAATTGCATGTTGATCTACACCACACTATTTGTAACCTACTCTAAAATGGACCAATTTCTATGGAGCTTTCTTCCATGAGTGAATGGGGGACAGAATCCAGTTCATTTGGGCGCTGTTCTGTTGCCATGAACATGAGATCATCCTTTCTCTTTGGCCACACCATGCTTCAGTCATCGCAGCATTTGTGACATATGAAGTTTTTGCAGACAGCCTTACCCTTGATGAACAGCCCTGGTTTGTTCTCTGGACATTGCTTTCCTGTGAGCAAAATGAAGAAGAAGTGGTGTGAAAAGGAAACCACCATAAACCACTTGAGTCTGAAATGCAGTGCGTGTTTGAACATTGCTACCAAAACCTGTAAAGGCATAATTGGGTCTCAACAGGTTCCTGTCCGGTTCTGTGCTGTTCTAACTTTGTCCTATGCGTACTTCTCTGTATGCTTCTGAGTTGGCTTGGGTGGGAGAGTCACAGCTGTTATAGGGCTCTACTGATAATAATCAAAGACACTGACTAGTTTTCCCAGAAGTAGTGGAATACGTGGCTTGTGAGACATTCATCCACTGTATTTTATTTGGGCTTCCTTCTCTGGAGATATTCAAAACCTGCCTGGATGCGTTCCTGTCCAGCCTGCTCTAGGTGAACCTGCATTGGTAGGGGGGTTGGACTAGCTGATCTTTGAAGGTCTTTTCTAACCCCTACCATTCTGGGATTCTGTGATTCTCTTGCATGTGAACTAAGACTAACATTTGAGCAGACTGTAATTTTGGATGGCAAAAAGTTGCTGCTGTACTTCTTATCTTGATCTGCCTTTGATTAAAATAGGTTTCAGTAGTTTAGAAGTAACATTATTTTAGATTTAGGCAGCTCAAGTCTTATTGTAGTTTTTTACCGTTGGGTGCTTAAGCTCTCTGCACAATGTGCAGAGAGATACTTACTTAAAAATTAACAGAAAGTCTTGTGAGCAGGGCACCAAGGGTTGCCTGAACTTCTTCACTCTGTCAACATAGTTAAGATTCTATGTAGAATCAGAGCTTTTCTGCAAAAACGTACCTGCGAGCTGTTACCTTTTAACCCATTATCCTGGTAGGAAATACAGGTTTAATGCCCAAGGAGTTTGTGCTCACAGACCTCACTTCCAAGACTAAGGATATTTGGAGTGCTACTCTAAGTCCTTCCTGTTGCAGCTGTTTCAATGTTTGTGGATTCTTATTCATGGGCTTGCTCTTTAATTGCCCAAGTGCCCAAAATGTCCATGGAAGCATAGTTGCCTATGGATATTTACCAGTGGCTGAAGGGAAATTAGAGGATCATGAATTTTGGACGTGGATACATAAATCCTTTTCATCACTGTGTTTGACATCTATTAGATTTGACTAGGCTGCTCTTCACAAACATCTCTTCTGAGTTCACTGTCCCTTTTATAGCTCCAACCTGTAGACTAGTGTATTGGGTTTGCATGGCAAGTTTTTGGTAGCAGGGGGCTACAGGGATGCCTTCAGTGAGAAGCCACTAGAAGCTTCCCCTGTGTCCAAAAGAGCCAATGCCAACCGGCTCCAAGATGGACCCACTGCTGGCCAAGGCCAAGCCAATCAGCCATGGTGGTAGCATCTCTTTGATAAGATATTTAAGAACGTGGAAATAAAACTGCACAGCAGCATTCAGAAGAGAGGAGTGAGAATATGTGAGAGAAACAACTCTGCAGACTCCAAGATCAGTGAAGGAGGAGGTGGAGGAGGTTCTCCAGGCACCGGAGCAGAGATTCCCCAGCAGCCCATGTTGAAGACCATGGTGAGGTAGGCTGTCCCCCTGCAGCCCATGGAAGACCCCACACCAGAGCAGGTGGATGCCTGAAGGAGGCTGAGATGCCGTGGGAAGCCTGTGCAGGAGCAGGCTCTGGCAAGACCTGTGGACCCATGGAGAGAGAGGAGTGCATGCTAGAGAGCAGGTTTGCTGGCAGGAGTTGTGACCCTGTGGGGGACCCACACTGGAGCAGTCCGTTCCTGAAGGACCGCACCCTGTGGAAGGGAACCACAGTGGAGCAGTTTGTGAAAAACCGTAGTCTGTGGGAAGGATTAATGTTGGAGAAGTCTGTGGAGAACTGTCTCCTGTGGGAGGGACCCCACACTGGAGCAGGGGAAGAGTGTGAGGAATCCTCCCCCTGAGGAGGAAGGAGCGGCAGAGATAGTGTGTGATGAACTGACTGTAACCCCCATTCCCCATCCGCCTGTGCCACTTTGTGCGGGGAGAATTTGGGAGTAAAGAGAATTTGGGAGTAGAGAATTTGGGAGTAAAGTTAATCCTGGGAAGAAGGGAGAGGTGGGGGTAAGGTGTTTTAGGATTTACGTTTTATTTTCTCATTATCCTACTCTGATTTGATTGGTAGTAAATTAAATTCATTCTCCTCGAGTTGAGTCTGTTTTGCCCATGATGGTAATTGGTGAGTGATCTCCCTGTCCTTATCTTGACCAAGGAGCCTTTCGTTATATTTTCTCTCCCCTGTCTAGATGAGGAGGGGGAGTGATAGAGTGACTTTGGTGGGCACTTGGTGTCCAGACAGTATCAGCCCACCACAACTAGCTTGCTTACTGCCTTCAGAGTTGCTTTTATAGATCCTACACAGAGCTGATAATTTGCTACTTTTCTCTAACTTCTCATTCATGGAGTTCACCACAACTTCAGTGCTTTATTATTCCTCCTCCGCAATCCTATTGACTCATCTTATCCATCTCCTTTCCCACCTTATATCCTGCTGAGCATAGCAGTAAAAGAGGATACAGCAGTAAGTGATCCCTCCTCCAGGCTATTCATCAGTATTCCTGACCTTTTCACCTGGTGACGAGCAATTGGGTTATTGTAAGAAAGATATTGTGATTAAATGACTTTGACAGAATGAGTAGCTTATTATTTGTCATTATGTGGCACTCGATTGAGAACAGGACTTTGCTAGTCTGTGCCTAAGGCTTGCAGTGTCCTCTCATATATCATCAATAGCTAGATTGGGAGGGTTGACTACTTTTTTCCAGGGAAAAAATGTGGACGTTAGGTAACTGAGTTAGATGCAACTAACTTATCTTGCTTTTCTCCCCCAATCTTTTTTTTTTTGTAGAAACAGAGGCCTTTCTTCAGGAGATACATTTTGAGAGGCCCAGGCCACAAATCTATTCTGACTTTGGTGACAATTACCTCTGTCCATCAACCAGATACTTTCCTGCCCTAACAGGAAAGTATTGCGGTACATGCACTAGCTTCTTGCATTCTTAAAATGGAGGCATAGACATCTGAGCACACTGCTGCACCTTCAGTTCCTCCACCTGCAATGTGAGAAGATCTGACTATGAAGTTAGCTTAGCTGTGCTTTGAGCAGGGAGTTGGATTAGATGACCTTCTGAGATCACTTCCAATCTAAATTATTCTATCATTCTAAGACATATCAAACTACAGGAAAGCGAGGAAAGAGAGAGTGAATACACATTCAGTCCATGAATCTCAATGAACTCTGGCTATTAATAAGTGGTTTTTTCACTTTTTGGTAACAGTCTGTATGTCCATTTCTAATTCATGTGGATTAATGCATGGTATCAGCTTTGTCTGGATCTGAACCCTTTGCACAAACAGCAGTCTTATGTCTGCTCTTTTGAATTTCTTTAGGCTTTAGTTGGATGAAAATGGGGTTCAAGATTGGCATTCTGCAGCCTAATGGATGAAGACACTTGTAAATACGCCCCCCGTGCTCAAGCTTTGTCAGCAGTGTATGTTTTAATTACTCAGATCAGCTCTGCTATAGCAGACTTTAGTGTAATCTTACAACTTGTTAGCCAATTAGCTTCTGTACAGTGGTTTTGGCTTTGGATATCGCAACAATGGAGGCAAACAATCTCAAGATATTTTTGAAAGACCTTGACTTGTGAGTGTATGATGTCAAGACTGCCACGTCTTCCTGATATGGGCGACTTCTGAATCCTGGATGTTTCAGATCAAGAACAAAAAATGGCTGAGTTAAGTTTCTGGTTTAAGAATGGCTTTGCCATAATGATAGAGGAACTTTGCAAAGTAGTGGTGTGGGAAAAGCTCCTGAGACCGAGCCAGGTTCTTACTCTGTAGGCAGAACTAAGGGCAATGAAAGACACATTAATGAAAATGTGCTGTAGTGAATGCTTCTGAAGCAACCTGTTCACAGATGTACCCTAGAGACTTCCCAAGCCCTCGGGACTTGTGGAGGTTCAGAGCCCGCTGGAACATACCTTCTTGGAAGGACTTCAAAATAATGGGATCAACAAGTTGGAAATTGCTGCTGAATTTTGATGGAGCTGATGAACAATTCCCAACTCAGCTGAAAAAGGAAATCTAATATGACTTTCGGGCTTGCTTTTGATCAACATCGCAATGAAAATTTAGCATTTAGTGGCGAGTTCAAACACACCACTCATCCTACCCTAACATGGTGTAGAATCAAGGGATGCAGTCTCACATTACAGGCTATCAGGAAGGCATCTGATAAGCTGGCTGAAAGGGTAGTGGGATGATTCTGGGAACTCACTTTTGGTGTCTCAGGCAAATCTCAGCACACCTCTAGACTCTGAAACGAGTCATTGAGAAGATGCTGCTTACTCTAGGATTGGAAGCTGTTCAGTACTCCTAACGGTTAGATTGTACACACATAAACATGATGCCTGATCCAGCAGGGGCTGGAGTAAAGGACACGGGCAAATGTCTTGTGTTGTCCTGTTTCTAATGTAAGATATCATGGTACTAGTTATCAGTTGTACAGGATGACCATAGCAGGGCCCTTTATTTCTCACAGATTTGAAACTGTCCAGCTGTGTGAACAGCCACTCCATGCCCCAACCAAGGTGCTCATTACTGTTGAATGAGGTGAGGATAACGGTATGGCATAATATATTTTTATACAGCGCGAGACCATTTGTCTAGGGCAATGATGACTTTAGGAGGGTTCCCTGAATGAATGCAGTCTGGACATACGGATTCTATGAATGGATGTTTGCAGGAGGGTTGTATATTAAGCTTGGCAAAAAGCCATGAAGATGTGTGTCCCAGGAGTACCAGACATGCAGGTCCTGCGGTCCCTCTACGGGCTTTCAGTTGGGTGAGGACTCCAGTTAGCCCTGAAACCAGGCACAATAGTTAAGCACCTGTCAGGACAATTAAACCTTTCTGTTCCAAAATAGGGTGGCTTCTTCAAACTATCCACAGCAGTAGTTGTTGACACATGCTGTCCCCCCAAAACATACCCCAAGGCAGTGGCTGGAAGGGTTACAGGTGGCACTGACCAGAACTGTGCCAGGGAATAGTTCAGCAATCAAACGGCAATCTGTCTCTGTGGGGAAATGTTTTTTCCAGTAGCAAGCCATTACTGTTGCTAATATCTTGGTGAATATGTCTGGAACCAAAGGAGGCCAAACCAAAGGACTGTGAGGTGGTATTGGTACTGACCAGTGGAGAAACACAGCGATTAGGCAGTCCCCTGCTGCTGTTCACACTTGAAGTGCAGCATACAAAACATACCTTTCCTGCAGAGGCATTGTCATCACCGTCATCCTGGCTTGAATTTGAATTTGCAGGTGATCTTAGATACTTCTTATAAGGTCAGACAAGGCTGTCACCCCTCCACTGAAGCATCACTAGTGCCCCTGAGACCAGCTGAGGAAAGCAGGTTATAATGTTACCCCTGATCAACACCAGGGTGTGATGCTGAATTGACTTCACATGTAGAAATTCCCACAGTCTGCGCTGTCTGTAATTCTGTGCACTGAGCTTGAAAGAGCTACATTAGAGTACTTTGCAGGAGCAGGCAGGGAGGTTAGCTGCTTTGTAAGGGAAGGAGGAGCTGTGATTTCTTCTTAGTTCCAAAGGGACGTCTCTGGACTCCCAACCATCCTACCACTGAATATGGTGCTCCCAGCAAAACACACATGGATGGAAGCTAGCCTTTAGTGCTTATCTCAGTGCTGTGGAAGACAGAGTGAAGAAGATCCATGTGAAAGGTGGAACTTTTTAAGTTAACTCATCTAGAAATATTTCTATCTCTAGCCAGTTATTGTTGAAGCATTAAGGAGAGACAGCAGGGAGGAACTGTTAGAACGTAGGCTCTGACTACATACCAGACCAACAAATAACAACCAAACCCTGATCAGAAGTTTTTTAAAATGCATGCATACCATTAACTCCAGTACTTGAACACCAAATTGAAATTGCAATTCTAGCATCTAATTCCTTTAAAATCTAGAAGACAGGTTCCCTTCTCCAGGCAGAGGACTGAAGTGAAAATAAGAATTGCAAGTGTTACTTCGGAAGGAAAACCTAAACCTCAATGCAAAAGAAGAGTAACTGTGGAGTCTTCAAAGCAGGACATACTGCAGCTCATTCTTCCCTTCACCTGAATGCACAGCTCAGAAGCAAGGCTAGACAGTCTTTGACTACACCAAGACTAGTTTTGTTAGTTGTTAGTCCTTTGAGGTGTATATGCTGCACTGCTGAAACTCACAGGTTTGACTTATAATAGCAATGGGAGGAGAAACTGCTTATCTCACTGATCAATGATAAAATGTCATGTTTTGCGACTGCCCACGGAAGAGATCCCTGAACTGAAAAGGGCAAAAGACCTGCTGATTACCTATCGCTAACAAAATCAGTGGGCCAGAGGAGGATTTTGGGGTGTCTGCAATCTACTGCTTATACTCACAATTCAGTGCAAATATGACCCTGTGGGGGAATATTTGCTATCATGAAAAATAGAACTGTAGGAAAGTGAGTTGAGGGGGAGGCCCATTTTTGTTGGTCTCAGATTTCTAAATTGATTGTCAGAAATTGCTCCATCCTAATAAAACATTTACCTGCGTGCATCAGGTCAAAGAAGCTGATGGGGCAGATAAAGATTAAGTCAGCCATGGGGTATGAGATGGCAAGGATGAAAAAAGTTATTTGGAGATGAGTGTGCCTGCAGTTATATGTGCATGCATGCACACTCCAGCCCTGACTCCCAATATGACATCCCCCCATTTTCCTAATCAGATTAAAAACTATATTCCCCCACACCAGCTTTTAAACAATTTGGAAGGACACAGTACAAATTCAGAACAAAAAAAAATAATCCCAACCCTTGCTATTTTCAGTTCAGTTCAGTATCAGTTCAGACAGATGTTGTATAATTTATTGTGTTGAACTGCTTTCAAAATACTAAAGAGTTAACAATTTGTAAGTACACATTTACCCTGCTGGCAGGAGTTATATTCTGGCCGCATAAAGCGGTGATGATAACAGGTGTTTGGGTTTTTTTTGTATTTTGGGGGGGTGGTGGGGATCTGCTGCAGTATTAGCACTTTTTAAAAAGAATGGACCTTGAGGAGGGAAAACATACAATGAAAAAATGTTTTCATTTGTTACTGATGAGTCTTAATTCCTTTTGATTATTAAAGAACAGGTAAATTAAAACAAAAACGTCTTGGCTTAAAGCACGTCTATTGATAATGACTCCTATTAATATCTCCTGTTGCTCTCTTTGGAATTAAGATAGTTTTCAAATTTGACACAAGCCAGTAAAATGTTGCAGTAAAAAGTGATGTTTCTACTGAAAACTGTTGTCCAATTCTAACAAAGTCCAATCTGAAGTGGTATGTTCAAAGTCAATTTTTAATTCATGTGCCAATTTACCTTCATAACAAAAAACTCTTTTCACTTAGAAAGAATCTGTAGTGAACGTTCAACTATGTGTTCATGTGTTTTGCCCCATCCCCAACATACCTATGATAAATAAATGAATCTCTCCAGTAACAATTCAATATTCCTTTTTCAAATCGTTATTAACTTTCCCTAGACCTTACTACTTTTTTCTGCTTGTTTTTTCTTCTTCTGCTCTTTTTTTTTTTTAAGACTATTTTCTTTCAGGTTAAGCACCAGCTTAATTAAAATTAAATTGCAATTATTTTTAATGGAGAACTGATTCTTTTGCAGAAGTGCAAACCCCATTGTGGATTCTTCTTGATGTAAACGAAGCTTCTGTTGTTACAGCTTGCACCTACAATTCATATAAAGACAAATCTATCAGCTTGATTTCTAGAAATCCAATATCTGAAATGGATCTGGTGTATTTTATTCACTGACCAGCCGTGGAGTTCAGATGGTTTATAAGATTTTCATCTCCTCCGTATTTACAGTGTATTAACTTCTTCCTTTTAAAGTGCATCAAAGCTTCACAATAAGTGGATGTTTTCAACCAAAACCTTCCTCTAAAAGACGGAAGAATCTTGTTTGACTGATTTCATTCATTCAGACTGCTACAGTGGTTTCTAGTGCAGTTACTCTTTTCAGCCTTGCTCTGGTACTCGTCTTGGTGATTCATTTGCTTTATACACCATTCCTTACCTGAATTAGCAAATGTTCTTCCTCAAGTGCCCCTGACCTTTGTGTTGGAATCATGCTGAAAAAATTATTGTGCTTTGATAGCGAAAGCTAATTTATTTTTAAGTACTGGGCTGATTTTTTCTCTGTCATATCCTCGATGAGTATTACTGTTGCTCTTCAGTTATGCTAAGGAGTATGAAGAGCCTCAGTGGCTCTGGTTAAAATGACAAAAAGTGTTTTTTCCAAGGGAAACCTCATCTTAGATCTCTCATGGCATTCTCTGGTAAGCTAGCTCCCTTCCTGGTGTGTGAGCACAGCATGTGAACTCAGCACCACAGCAGCCCAGATGATGCGTGGTTCGTGCTCTGTATTAAGGTGAAGGGTGTGCAATGAATTCCTGTAGCCTGCAGATTAATGTTAGAGGTGGGATGCAACCATGGGGAGTTCTTTGCCGCATAACCGTTTCAGTTCCCTGCTAAGCTCTGTCAGCTATTTAGGATACAGAAAGGGGTCAGCCCTGTGAAAGTACCGGCACAAACAGAATTCTGGACACCATTTTTGCTAGGCCGGACTTAAACTCTACTTCAGCATCTCCTAAAAACTACATGGTTTTTTTCATCTTTAGTCTCCCCTCCCCCTCCACACAGCCCATCTCTCCGCCACCTCTTGTCACTGCAATTCTAGGCAAAGAAATAGCCAGCTCCCCGACTGCTGGCTCTAGTTAGGGGTGGAAGAGCGAGAACTGAGGGTGATGACTGGGTGATGACTGGCAGCAAGCATAAACCCTGCTGGCCATGACTTGGCTGAGCTGAGGGTCTGCCAACAACTACCAACAATG
>VYZM01019750.1:32733-60313 GCA_013398915.1 Dromas ardeola | reverse complement strand
CTGGAGAGGGTGCAGCATAGGACTACTAAGATGATTAGGGGACTGGAACATCTCTCTTATGAGGAAAGACTGAGGGAATTGGGTCTGTTTAGTCTGGAAAAGAGACGGCTGAGGGGTGACCTTATTAATGCTTACAAATACTTAAAGGGTGGGTGTCAGGAGGATGGGGCCAGGCTCTTTTCAATGGTGCCCGGCAACAGGACAAGAGGTAACGGGTACAAACTTGAACATAGGAAGTTCCATCTCAACACGAGGAGGAACTTCTTTACTTTGAGGCTGGCAGAGCACTGGAACAGGCTGCACAGAGAGGTGGTGGAGTCTCCATCTCTGGAGACATTCAAAACCCGCCTGGACGCGTTCCTGTGCAACCTGCTCTAAGGTGACCCTGCTCTGGCAGGGGGGTTGGACTAGATGATCTCCAGAGGTCCCTTCCAACCCTGTGATTCTGTGATTCTGTGTGATTCTGTAATTAAAAGATTAAAGGTAGATAGTTGCTGCTGGAAGCACCTAAAAGCACTTTATTTTCCCCCTTGAACCTTCTGTGACTCAGAGTGAAACCCTGTCGTACATATAAAATTCTTTCAACTGTGAGGACTGAAGGAATTTGGCATTTCATAAGAGTGCTCAGCATTTTATGGGAAATGGACTATAAATGAGTACAGTTAATTGTTATGCATACATTTTAAATGTAATATAAACTGGTTTTGCCTCATTACCATGTTTTAATAATGGAGTCATGACTTTTACAAGAACAAAAAAGATATGATTCAGATGACCCTGGGAAATAAGCTTTTATAGTAAATTGGAAAAATAAAGCTGAATTTCACAATATTGTTTTATATCAGTTTAGTATAGTAAGTGTGATTTGCTTTTGTCTTTTGAAGATATCTATCTAGTAATTTAATACTTGTCAGCAAATGAACATGTATTTCCAACACAGACTCTAGATTAAATCTTAAAAAATGATAATGTGGTGTTTGACCTCCATAGTTACTGATTGACAAAATATAAGCAAATATGTTGTTTAAAGTACGCAGTAGACAAATATATAGGCAAAGGCTTCAGATATTATGGTGATACTGTTTGCAAAGAATATTAGCATTTACTGATCATTTCTGTCATTGTTGCTGTTATTTTATATTAACAATTCTTTAATTATGTGAATGCCGGAAGGATAAATTCACAAAAATGAATATCACTTTACATATAACTTAGTGGGATAACAATGTCTAGAACCTATTTTAGAGAAGCCATGACAGACATCTTTCATTCAGCAGTCTGCCACAACAGGAAATGACTCCCTCTAATACGCAAGGAAATAAATAAAGGTCAGATGGTTCGTTTGTCTGCATTCACTTTGCACAGTTCTACCAGTAAAACAGGATGTTTTCTATTAACATTGCTCCAGGTTTCCTGTTAACAATAGCACCAAAATAAGGACCAGATTTTGTCTAGGTGAAATTCACTCCCCCTGCAAAAAGCCATATTGCCTAGAATCTGCAAAGAAAAAAGCTGAAGTAAGATGTGAAAGCTGCTAAATTTATGTGTAAGCACCAGACTGCGATCCATACAAGCTTACAGGAGTTAGGTACTCAGTTTCCACTGAAACTCAAAGAAGGTGAGCACCTTTGTTCTTAAAGCCCTTTTGAAAATTCCAGCCCTGTAAGATGTAACAGCCTCCCATTATTTGCTCAGGGACAGTATGTATATATACATATATATGAGTAGTGCCTTGGGTATTCACAATCTATGCAAGTGAAAAGAAGAGCATAGAGCATGCATCTTCTCAGCTGTGAAGAAGCAGCAGCCTTGCTGAGCCGTACTGCTTATGAGACAGACTACTGGATTTTCCTCACAGACCCCACTTGACTTATGCCCTTAAGCGATCCTAAGCTCAGTCAGAAAGACAAGGGGCTGTGAGTTAGTTGTTGGCAAACTTTGAACCGTGTGGGGTTCAAGTGAAAGGAAGGGCTTTAAGTCAGCCGCATGTGCACTGGATGTTCCACCTAACTGGAATGTGGTTTCTGTTGAGGTATGTTTTCTTTGGCTATTTTTTCATGAAATGTGCAATTATGAAAAATAAAATATTTACAACATTACAAATGAAATTTCAGTGTCAGCTTTTTCTGTTATAAAATGGAATATTCCTCTGTGCAACAGGTGAATTATTTTCCTTGGGGATCAGATACAAAACTGATTTCAATACAGAGAACAATAAACTTATTATTACAGCTAAATACTTTCTGATCAAGAAGTTTCCCTGTCTTCAGCGGTGATGCTTGTCCCATAGCTCCCATATCAGCTGTGTGCCAGGCTTCACAGTAGTTGCTAACCAGTCGGATCCCATTTGCAGTTGAACCATGCCATATTACTTTTTGAGGCCTGAAAGGTAATGTTAAGAAGTTATTTCCTGAAAAAGTCTCTTTTTTGCTTTATTCAACTGCACACCTATATGTATGGTGACCTGTATTTCTGCTTTCCTTCTGCTTGAAGCAAACAGTGGGTAGGGAAAGATGAACACAGAAAAGAGAGGAAGAAAAGGAGAACACAACCTGATATCGTATTCATAGGTTATCAGAAATGGAAACGAAAGACGGCATAAGGGAAAAATTTTTATCACATTTCTAGTAGGCCGAGATACTGCTACTCGTACTATCTGGTAGAAGTAAATGTAATGTAAAACTTATAAATGGTAATGTAAACTCACCAAGATGGGTCAGTCATGACGTTCCTCCCATCAAAGGAGTATATTGGAACATGAACGTTGAATTGTCCGCCGTTTCCATTAAATATGAATTCCCAGTTATTGAAAAGTGTTTCTCCCTGTTAAAATTTCAAAGCCACTTTTACAAACAAAACAAATCCAAAATCCACATCATACCAGACTTACAGACTTATCTATACAACTAAAATCTTATCTGCATTTGAGAACACTTATGATTCCAGCTTTCACATCAGTTTCTGCATGGTAGTCCTGAACAAACTTGTCTCATCTATCATCTCTATGCTAATAGCTCTCTGATCCACGCCTTTGCCTCACAGTTGCATCTCTGTTCTGTTGTTACTCCAGATATTCAGCTTGATCATCTCCATTTCCACTGTCCTTTTCCTCCTAACTGTCTAAGGAGTTGTTTGAAAAATTGCTTAGAAATACCGTAGCTATAGAGAAAACATAGAGATAATTTGTATTGGAACTTAAGTCGAGGCCACAGTTTTGTGAAAAGTGTGGCAAATGTTCAAATCAAAAGCTTTGCATCAGGCTACCTCTCAAACTGCTTTTATGTTTTTCCAGTCAAAGTTGAAAAAACATTGTCTTTACAAGTTTCTCTCCAAGGCTCTGGATTTGCATGCACTTCAGAATAGCATCTGTTCTGCATGGTCCAAGCATCGCATGTTATTCCTGTAGGTTTCTTTGGCCGTTTGTTCTGGGAGCCAGCCAACGCTACGTGGTTTGTTTTCCTCAGTTTTACAGTGTGTCTGTTTATGTGAGACCACAAAATGACTCATGCTCTAGACTCTCCTCTCAGTTTCATTGGGGTAAATCCAGCATCGCTCCTAAGCACAGAATTTGTCTTTATCTTTAGAAATGAGAAAAATAGGTATTTTAGCCTACTACATACTCTGTGATCATACTAGAAGGTAGAACATAATAGCTGTCTCTATGAAAACTTTCCCTGCTAATATAAAAAATATCCAGAAAGCCGAACATCGTACTGTTGCTTTGTCAGCAGTCTGCTCGAAGTAGGCTATTCTCATAGCTTTATTGCAACCATTAGTCTTAGGATTTTGAAAAAAGCAAGCCTTGAAAATGGAAAGGAAATGTGAGACAGTCTGTAACTTTCTACTTTATCACTACATTTTTGTTTCTTGAACCTGACTCCAAAATATGAAGCAAAGCTGCTTCTTTATAGAATGCAGTTTGGGTTGAAAATTTCTGCTTTTGTCATTTTTCAAGATTTTGGGACACCTACAGCCTATCCTAATATAACAAGTACTAAGTACTCATTTTTACCTTAAGATTGACTATTGGTAAATGGTATCGGTCTGTTTTTCTGACAACTGTGGCCAGATCTTGCAAATGTGATGAGAGGAAGGCTCTATAGGTAGATGACAATCCTGCTAGTTGCGCCTGTTGAAAACACTGAAAATCTGCTCGCATGTCACCAGAAAATGGTGAATTTAAAGCCACCAGATGCAGCTGGAAAAAATAAGAAGAAAAGCTACTGTTTATTTTTTTTAAGTTTATAACACTAGGAAGACATATATTTGAAACAAACTAGATCCCCCCTTCTCCTGCCAGCACAAGAACTAGTATCTTCTGTACCAGGTATGAAAGTTATTTGCTGCCATAACATTACATTTCTTAACTATGAGACCCATAGCAGAAATACCTATTTATCTTCGAACATTAAGGAAACCATGAAGATTATATAGTCCTAAAAAATAAAGTTCTTTTAAAAGCAGATAATACTTTTAAGCAGAAGCCTTGGAGTTATCACACAAACAAAATCCCAAATCCTACAAGCATGAAAATAGGTAGTAAGAAGTGAGCATATACCATTTAAAAATTCACTGCTATCAAAAACAAGAAGCAGCATGCTAAGTAAACCAGTATAGATGCAAGAACTAACCCACATTTTTTGTTTGTTTGGTTTTTGTTTGTTTGTTTTTTGTTTTTCCTCTCCTGAGCATTTATCTGAATNTTTTTTTTTTTTGGGTGGGGAGGTTAGACATAACTCAGTTACCTTGCTTTCTTTGTCTAAATATTTTTAAGTATTTTAAATGAAGGCTTAGATTCTAAAGTGTCTATCTAAAACAAGTGGCACCACAAAGATAGAAAATATTCTAGTGAATATTTTAATGATTTAATTGTAACACTGTTGTTAACTTAAAAACTACTGTGTGTTGTAGGTACAATTATTATGCGAAGAGGTATTCCTAACTCAGAATCAGGATGTTTTTTTCTTTGAGATGGGAAAAGGGCTAGGATCATGAAAACAGATCTGGAGGAAACAATTTAAAATTGTCTCTGAGATGTCTAAACCAGTTAAAGAAATGTATTTGTAAATTGCTAAAGTAAAATCTGTGATTTTGAAGAGGAATTATCACAAATCTCCATCAAGATGCAAACTGTCATGCTTCAAACCACATGCAGTTACAATACAGATCTCATACTTACTGCTGGTTTTCCATTGTTCATATTTGATACTGGACTCAGTGCTGGAAGAGACTGAAATCCCTGTTATTTTAACACATGCAAAGAGATATGTTAAACATGTTACTCAGATCAGAATTTTAGACACTCAATAATTTTCTAAATAAAGCAAACATCGAACACTGGAGAATCTGAAACTGTCCTGCCTCAAAACACAAAGCCGGAATACTCTGCCTACATATCATCAACTTGATGTGCCACATAAATACGTGTTGGAAAGCTGTCCTGGCCAGAGCTGCTTTGCTAGACCTGAGTGTACCCAGTCCACAGTGCTCTGCCAGAGCTGGTGTCAGCACTGGATCACACCTGGAGTCCTGCATGGAAGCAGCCTGCTCTTGGCGGGAGCAGAAGACCAGTTCAGGAAAATTAAAACTGAAAGGGTAGAGAGGATGTGGAAAGAGAAAATGTAGTGGGTGGGAACATTTCTCAAGGCCTCGGTAATTCCCTCTCCTAAGCAACTGGCATGTAGAGACCGGAAGGTCGATGATCTTCAGAGCTGTTTCAGGAACAGCAAAGTTTTCTTCTCTAGTTATGGTAAGTATGAGTAACAAGCCACTGACTGTACCAGTTGGGAAACTCATGTGGTGTCAGCTGGAGGCTGCAAGACAGTTTCTTACAACATGATGTCTAGACATTTTCACAGTGTGCTAAGTGCACTTCTCTCTGACCTACTCTAACTTTTTGGGTTTTGCTTTCTGGCCATCTTCCTTCTTGCTTCTCCTTCCTAGCACTCTCTCGTCCTTTCGTTATCTCAGCAGTCAGATCAATTAACCTGTCATCAATGAGACTGTTCTCTATCCCCTTTGGCACTTCTTGGTTTTCATCCTCCTGCAATATTTTTTGGTACAGACAGCAGGTTCACACGCAGGTTGGTAGAATAATTTGCAGAATGGGGTCAGGTACAAACTAACAGTTGAGGCTTTAGAATAGACCCTCAGCATACTGTGGGATACTACATGCAGGTGATGATGATGTACTCTGAATATAGGACTATAATCTTGTAAAGAAAACCTGCTTTTCAAGAAACACTTTTCTGAGTTTCCTTGAAAGGGACCAGGGCTGGATATGACTGACATCAGTGTTACGAAACAGAATACTGTTGTGTTTGGGGTTTTTTTTGTAGGCAGCCTGCTTTGTTTTGCTTTTTGTAGATGCTGCCTTGTCTCTGCAGTGTTTGGAGTCTCAGAAGATAATGGAAACAGATGACTGGCCAGTGCGAACCAATTTGCAAGCTTACGGTGTGGTAGGATGCTTATTTTGAACTAACAAGTCTCAGTGGAAAATTATGTTGTGCAGGGATCTGCCTGCAACTTCTGCCACGTGTATTGCCTGGTTTTGCACATTTAGACTCAGTTTTTCACAGTCCAATATTTTGTACTTACATGGCTTGATATAGCTGGAGGAGGAAGGCTGTCAGCAGGGATAGGAATTAGCTCACCAAGCTGAAAGAACACAAAAGAAAAAGCAAACAGAACTGTATCACCAGGAGCTTCTGAATGAAAAGAAGGAATCTTTAGACCCACACTTCTCCACCCCTGTAAAAAATATCTGCAACAACTCCATTTTGAGTAAGGGAGTTGGAAAGGATTAGATTAGGACGTAGTGTGATAGTACCTGCAATTTTCTCCATCCATTTCGAACACGGATAAAAACCTCACTAGTTTCACTCAGATAGATTAGCGTACCTTCTGCTACCAAATGAACTTTTTCCAACATACCCTCAATGTTTTGGAATGTCGTAACCTGTCAAGTAGGAAAATAAAACATGCTTCATCAGACACACAAAATATTTTTTAAGTTAAATTGTTAAATTGAAGTCTCATTTGAACACATAAATATCAAGGCTTCTTCCGCAGGAAATGCACATAAGGTTGGTTTTACGTCATTTCATACAAAGAGCTTCAGTAACCTAAAGATGTTGCTACTCTTGCATACCAGCATCATCATTCTGTGGATTGTAGTGGAACTACACCAACAGTTAATTTTGCACAGAATGAAGATTATTGCATCTCTATGGTTTAACGTACTAGATCAAAACGGCAGAGTTCAGAAGAGATTTGATAAGGCTTATAAATACCACACACAATTCTAGATACATTTGCTTCTGTTATATTCTCCTTAGTGGTGTTGTGATCTCTTTTCTTTAAGGGTGTTTTCTTCCATCCCTTGCGTTATGTTTCCAGATGCCACTAGTTTATACAGCAAGTATTTTTCAATTTATCTTTTATAGATCATCAAGAGGCTTAAACTGTTGTCTGTCAGATATGGACTTTGCACCTATTACCTCTGCCTTTGTCACCTGAAGATAAAAACACAGTCCTCTCTATGCTGGGTTGCTCCTACAATCTGTTTGATAATTGCAGTTAGTGTAAAATCAGGGGCAAGTTTCTTAAGAGTGTCATTTCTTGACACTTGAGTGTCATTTCTTTTTAACTTCTTCAGTGTCAGAAGGCATATAAGTGCTTTATGAATCATGCAGACCCTACTATAGATTTGCATATTGTTTTTTAATGTTGGTTT
The DNA here is from genome assembly GCA_013398915.1 of Dromas ardeola. NCBI lineage: Eukaryota > Metazoa > Chordata > Aves > Charadriiformes > Dromadidae > Dromas > Dromas ardeola. Next base: position 52,578 of record VYZM01019750.1, on the reverse strand, counting down.
TGACTTAAGTGGTTTTGGATCTCCTACCTAAAACAGTAGCTCCCAGCCTGTAACTACAGTCCTCTACCTTGGGGCACCGGTCTTTGAACGTCCGTTTCTCCCCTAATCTGTAACCATTGTCAGGTCCTGAATGTTTATGAGAAAAGGCAGTTAGCATAGGCATGACACTATGGTGGGAAGGCATTAAGAAACTTACACTCAGATTCTTGTTAGTTCATTTGATATGTTGTAGGTGATCTGAAAGTCTGCTTGTTTGTTAGTGCATTCTCAAATGATTGCCAAAAATACCCAGCGAATTTGCCTTTCTATTATAACGTAAGAATGTGGAAAAGGAAAAACTTGCAGTAAACCCCCTCTGCTAGCTTGAATAATTTTTTTTTTCAGAAACTACAAATATTCAATTTAGAAATTAACAAGACAGAAGTCTTAGTTGTCATTTTTACTGCATGGATATCTGGGATACAATTCTGATTTGATTCATGTAATAAGAAAAGGAAACAAATTTATATTTATTTTCTGGCACAACAATTTTTAGATTTGCTAGGGAAATCTACAATTTTCTTTTTAGAATCAAATGATCTATATTACTGGGTTTTAATCCAGTAATGTAAAGCATTTTTTTATGGAAGCTGGCCATTCAGTCGTTATTCTAGTATCTCAGCATGCTAAGTTGCCACACTCTTTCAGACATACTGATTTGAACATGGAATATGTACCTTTCTATTACTTCAGTATGCTATTGATCTTTACATTCGTATGAATAGGCTGTTACCAACAAGGCAATGAACAGACTTCTCCTCTCATCACTTTCCTCAGCTATATGGGTTCCCTGCTGAAAAATTATGAGGTTCAAAAAACCAGAAAACATTCTGATAAATAAAACCACAGGACAGAGCTTTCCCTCCTCTCTTAGTGCTACCAATGATCACCAAAAGTTTTGAAGAGAGGTTTCAACAGCAAACTTCCTTATTTTGCAGTCTTACCAGGTTCCTGGTTGCAGGTGACCCTGGCTCTCCAGGAGGTCCTGGTGGCCCAGGCATTGTGGCTGCTAAAATAAAACAAGCGTACAATACATGTTGAAGGTCATCTTTTTTGAGAAAGAAGGTGAGTGACATAAAGAAATGACTAGGTGTTGTCTAGGAGTAGAAGGAAATTTAAATAGCCATAGACTATTTAAGTCAAGTTCTTGAACAGTCAAGTTCTGAATAGCTGTGTTCAAGCCAACTACGGAAAATGCATTCTAAGGATTTTTTTAAAAGCAATCATGCAAATTAGTCTTTTCTCTGTTACTTGGGAGGTTAAGGTCAACAGATAGCAATCTGTTGTAGATACTCTGCAAATGAAGAATCAGATCCTCTTAAATTGGCCAGAATGCTCTTCTGCTAGCTGCTAATGAAAGAGGAAAAACGTGCATATGGAAGACAAACTTTTCGCTCCTGCCCATACAGGCTTTGAGTGAGTCATTATATTTTTTCCTCTAAAAGTAAACAAAAATGAACTTTTCCTTAGATTAAAAATTCACAAATGTAAGCTCAGTTTATATTTCAAAGCAAAAAAGAATTCTCCAGTGATATGAACTTCTAAGACTGCATCTAGTACCTAGTACGTGTCTCTGCTCCAAAATTCGATTTCTTCATCTTAAGCTGAAAGTCCCTGTTCTCTGGAGTAAAAACTCAGTTCTTTTAAGGTAGGAAAGAAGGAAAGATATGGAAGACAAAGCAAGCATCCTGTGCAAATGCATATCATGATAATGGAACTTTGAATCTGTTTAGAAGAAAGAGCTTCTACATGCAGACCCTGTGTGTAGAGCATCATGGTGTGTCCCAGCAGGGCTCTATAGCTGAGATATGGGTAGATCTTGTGTTAACCTTAAGCAGAAACTCCTTCTGTAGAGGAAAAGAGATATGTAAAGTGAGGGCAAGAAAACAGGTCCAGGTGTATCCAGGAGAGTCCATTACTATACTGCTGGGAGGAAATATAAAAGCCTCAATAAGAAATCTGATTAGGAACAGAAAGGTATGAGAGCTATTAGGACATGGAAGAAAGAGATCTAATAGTTGGTGAATAGTTGCCACACTACCTAAGCATAGGGAAGTCTATCACATCCTGCCTAGCATGCTGGTCAATCTGGAGTATGAAACATGCACAAAGAACTCCAAGGTTCAGCTCCTAACCACTCCCCAATTCCTACCTTGCTGGGCACTTGAACACAGTGTACAGCTGCTCTTAGCTATGCAAAAAGTGCTATAATCCCAAATATGGACAGAATTTCTCCTCAAAAGTGAAGCAGAAATGGAGGAATGTAGGAATATTCTCTGAAACTACCCTTTGGAGAAATTTTGGAAAGCATGTTTGGTAGCACTTGCCACAATAACCAAAGCCCACTCATCCACAGCTTACTGGATACGGCAACTAAACGGACTGAAGGAGAGTAACAGAAGATAAGCCAAACAAGCGTACCTTCTGCCTTCAGAATTTTCAAAGGAATCAGGATCACAGTGATCTTCAGTGAAAGTGGAGCTATAGATTCCCCTCCACCCCTGCAAATAAATTCACTGAAGAAAAAGTATTGATTGTCTTTTATTGTACCTTTCTACTCTGAAGTAGTTTGATAGTCTGAATAAAGGATTGTAAGATACATTTTAAAAATATAGTTTGAACCATTGAAGAGTCAATAAGGATTAACCCAGCACTGCGGCATTCCAGAGCTTGCATTCATACCCTTTGAATTAGGAGGCTGCAGTTATGCACCAATAAAGCAAGTTCTAGTGTTCAAAGATGTTTGTTTTTGTGAAACCTGGAGGAGCCTTGAAATCACCTTTTACAAATTGAAGAATCTGTGCTCTGACCCATTTACAAGGATCCTCCAGAGCAGTTTCTTCATGTCAATGGCAGAGAAAAGGGGTTCAGTTCTCAGAAGTGTTCAGAGCTATTTATCTGCAGATAAGCCATTCCTCTTTCCCCATATTACAGTATGTAAGCCACATATTACAGTAAGCAAGAACTTTAACAGATATAACTGTGCTTTGAAGATAGGAAATAAATGAACCTCTCTGTTCATAACATTTAGTAAAATGGACATCTATCAGTGGTCTGCTTAAAGAACCTTCTTACAAAGCAAAGAGGAAAATGTGTAGGAGGATGATGAAGACTAATGGCAGAGATGAAAAACGAAAGTATAGGGATGGAGTACTAATAATAGTTTGTTCTGTCTGGGTGTCTTAGCTAATATTCAGAAGTGCTTAATAAAGTCTTTTATGGACTTTATGAATGCTGAGGATCTGGCATACTATAATGATCAGGGGCTAATTCAGGTACAGGACTATGTTCCAATGTTGAACATATTAAGGGTTTGTTCTTTCTCAAATATTCTTCAGAGAATGAACACTTTGGATAGACACTCAATTCATAATATTTACTGGATGACAGATTGGGAGTCTCACCTTGTCCCTGGGCAGCTGTATAAAGGTTTGAGAAATACCTGGAGAGAACAACAAATTGGAGACAGAGAGGTCTGCTCCCCAAACTAGCATACTGGAGGCACAGGTCTTGTGGGGAAACAGACTGATCATTAGTTCTCAGAAACAGAGGTCTGTATTAGCCAGACCTCCCAATTTTTAGGCAGGACAGATCTGCATTATAGCCTCCCTATTCGGTTAACAACTCCCTTTCTGTTAGTCCACCATCTTCAGCTGAGATTAAGGAATGCTTTGCTCTGGTTTTACCTGGCTGGATTCCCATGCTGGTCACAATTCCTAGAGGGAGTCACTTGCTCAGGCAGACCTGTCGAGTAGTGTCAGAGGAGCCCAGCATCCCATCCACCAGAACCTAGTCTAAGGGCTGGGCATTAACAGTATGAGGCCTCTCACTATCAGACCTGTGGCCCAAGAGGAGTCAGAAGCACAAATGCCTTAACTGTGATACTTGGTTTATAGCCATGTATTCCCTTTGATGCAAGTTTGAGATAATCCACCTGAAGCTCCAGTGCCACCTTGTTTGCAAAGTTCCTCCCCTGATGTGTCTGTCTGTGGCATGTTTTACTCCTTTTCTAATCCAATAAGTTGAAAATCATTAAAGGCACAATAACCAACCCTCCTAAAGTTTGTTTCTATTCAGCATTTGCATAACAACTAGTTTTTAGAAGCAGTTCTCCAGCAATTTCATTCTAGACCTAAACTCTACTGTTGGTACTGCCTTTCTATCATAGAATCATTTAGGTTGGAAAAGACCTTTAAGATTATTGGGTCCAACCGTTAACCTAGCACTACCAAGTCCACCACTAAGCCACTTCCCTAAGCACCACATCAACACATCTTTGAAATACCTTCAGGTACGGTGACTCAACCACTTCCCTGGGCAGCCTGTTCCAATGCTCATCAGCCCTTTTGGTGAAGAAATTTTTCCTAATATCCAATCTAAACCTCTAAACCATTTCATCTTGTCCTGTCACTTGTTACTTCAGAGGAGAAACTGACACCCACCTCACTATAACCTTCTTTCAGGTAGTTTTAGAGTGCGATAAAGTCTCCCCTCAGCCTCCTTTTCTCCAGGCTAAATAAACCCAGTTCCCTCAGCTGTTCCTCACAAGACTTGTTCTCCAGACCCCTCACCAGCTTTGTTACCCTTCTCTGGACACGCTTCAGAACCTCAATATCTTTCTTGTAGTGAGTGGCACAAAACTGAACACAGTATTCGAGGTGGGGACTTACCAGTGCCGAGTACATGGGGACAATCACTTCCCTAGTTCTGCTGGCCACACTCTTCCTGATACAGGCCAGGATGCTGTTGGCCTTCTTGGCCACCTGGCCACACTGCTGGCTCATATTCAGCTGGCGGTAGACCAACACCCCCAGGTCCTTTTCTACCAGACAGCTCTCCAGCCACTCTTCCCCAAGCCTGTAACGCTGCATGGGGTTGTTGTGACCCAACTGCAGGAGCCAGTGCTTGGCCTTGTCGAACCTTCTAACATTGGCTTCAACCCATCGATCCAGCCTGTCCAGACCCCTCTGTAGACCCATCCTACCTTCAAGCAGATCAACACTCCCGCTTGACGTTGTCTGCAAAGTTACTGACGGTGCACTTGATTTCCTTGCCCAGGTAATTGATAAAGATATTAAACAGACTGGCCCCAATACGGAGCCTTGGGGAACACCACTTGTGACTGCCTGCCAACTGGATTTAGGTCCATTCACCACATGGGTGATGGAGCATCTTGGGCCACATTAACATCTTCCTAAATTTAGCCAACTGCTCAATTTGATAGATTTTGCAAAGCTCTCAAGGCAGCCTGCCTCTGTTATGTAGACTGCTGTTATGGTTTGAGGAACCCACAACAACCTGATACCAATATAAAATATACAAGGATTATACTCAGCCAGTTATACCAGCAGGAAGCTGTGCTCTCCCAGCAGTGGACAGCAAATGTCGGACACTGCCAGCACTACGGCTTCAGGAGGAAGGAAAGGGCTCAGGGGTCCGGCACTGGGGCAAAAAGTTCTCAGGATCACAGCCATCAAGGAACATAGAGAACTCCTCAGCAAACTTTCTAATTTATATTGAATGTGACATTCATGGTATGAAATAATCCTGTTGTCCAGGTTGGGTCAAGTGCCTGGGTCTCACTCCTCCTCATCCCTGCACCTGGCTAGCTCGAAAACACTGAGACCTTGAAACCCACATAGCATATCTGGGTATAAAATAAATATTTTCACAAATTCAGAAACTAGAGGCTTCTAGAAGTGCAGTTTTCCCTAGCATTAGAAGAGAAATTAGTCCTGTGTTGCTCAAACCAAGAAAACTGCCTCCCAGCCACAGCCACAGCAAGGTTTTTCATGCCTCCCATGGCAGTAGCCAGTGAAAACTGTTTGCAGAGAAATTGTCCCTTTTGTGCTCCCGGTTCCAACTCACCCCCCCAGGAGAAATCGGTAGAGGGCAGGAGGACAGGGGGGAGCAACCTGACTCGGGTGTGCAGAGTGGGTGGGCAGAGGGAAGAACAGGTATGTAAAGGAAGTGGCAGAGTCTGTGTGGGTGTGGGCACATGCCCACTGTACTTGCATGTACAGTGAAAAGCAAAATCACACTCTCTCACCTGAGCCATAAATTGCAGGGGGTCCTGGTGGGCCAGGTGGGCCAGGTGGGCCAGGTGGGCCAATTTTTCCATAACCTGGTAAGCCAGGTAGGCCAGGTAATCCCGGAGGTCCTCTGGGTCCGACAACTGAATCCCCTTTTGGTCCCTATCAGTGATAAAAAGCATTTATTTGAATGTATCAGTTTCACTGCTGTGGGGCCTTCATCTCTGGTGGCAACATTTTCTGAAGGCCTGCCACCACACCACTGTTTAGCCATGTGTCTGTACATAATTTTCTTCAAGGAGGCATGGATATTAATGAAAAATGAAAAATTTGACGATATACTAAACTAAATTCAAGAATTTAAGTTTGAGAAGGCTTCTGAAAGTTCTCACACCTGTTCCTGAGTAGCCAATATCTGCAAAACTCTCAACAGTACTCTCAGAGTCCTGGATCTCAACTCTGCTCGTGCTGAGACTACTTGCTTTGATGTGTTTATAAGACAAGAGTTTGTCTGAAGATATATGGTGGAAAGCTTTAACATAAAGTGTGCCTATGCAGGGTGTATGTCTCATGACGAATGTTGTCTTCTCCCTTCTGTGATCAAATGTCAGCTCATATGCCCTAAGCTCTCCAGCTGCCAGTGTTCTAGATTAAAAAGGCTTCAGCTCTCACATTTCCAGTTTAGCAGCGTGTTGTCAGCTGGAATGAGGAGGGCTTGTGCTCCCTGCACTCAAATTGGTCTGCATACATGGAACAGTTTTTGGACCCTGGACTGAGAGAGCTCGGTCTCTGATGGATCTCAGCAGTGCCACCCAACTCCTCCTTGCCAGTGGAACAATTTCTAAACAGGGAGATGGTTCTCAGCAATGCGGAATAGCGCCAGGGGGATTTTTGAAGGTGGGCTTGCTAGCCTAACACTTTGTCCTCAGCTGTGACCCAACACATTCATGCTCTTTGGCACAGAATATGATAATAGAGGAAATGCAATGCACACATTTGTTTCCAGATCCCAGGGACAAACTAGTTTCCAAAGAATCGGTGCATTTGATTCCAAAGCAGCTGTGGTGGCAATTGCCAGAAGATAAAACAACTAGGTAGAGATTAGACAGTGGCTGAATTTTATAGGAATAATCTAGATGGGTACACACTGGATTTTTAATTCATGTTTTTGGATTACTGGAACATAAAAGATTCATTATTTGGATGGCCAATAATTTTCAAGTCAGCTTCTGCCTAACTTCATATAGTCTATTTTGGCCTTTATGGAGATATAAGTAGTAGTAGTGTCACAAGTTATTTATACTGCCTTGATTTGTAATGCTATTAATAGCATGAATCTACATACTGATGCACTTGTATTAGACAGCTGAGCATAACGTTATGTCAATTTTTCATAGCAAATTAATTCTGTGCACAACAGTGAAGTGTCTGTGTTTACGCCTAGTGCAACTCTCTTGTATTCACCTAATGGTTAGCATATGAGGTTTTACATAGTTCTTAGCATCATCTTGATGTTTGTCTCTTTTTAATGCCTTCTAAATTAAAACAATAGGTACCCACAACTATTCCTATTCTACGACTTGCATGACTTACAACTAATCCTGGTCTTCCAGGTGGTCCAGGAGGTCCTGTCAGAAAAAAACCTCCATTTGGTTCTCCTTTTTCTCCTTTTACGCCAGTGACGCCGTTGTCTCCTTTTTCACCCTTTAAAGAGAATATATTTTAAAACATTGAAATGAAGTGAGATCAGAACTCTGTGCACTGATCTTTTAAAGTTACATGGAATATCTGAGCTTAATAAAGAAAAGCATCTGAAAATCTTTTTGACATCACTACCTTCTTCAGCGATACGGAATGAAAAGGAATGCTGTCTCTATTGAGGCTGCAAAGGTTGCTCAGGGCAGGGGCTAGGGGATGTTGGGTTAGGTGGAGGCGGAGAAAATACCTTCGTTGCTGTTTCCTGCTATTCTACCCAGCAAAACCTTGTTCTGTGTTGTAGCTGGCGGCAAAGAGAAAGTTGCAGGAAGCATAAAAGCCTGGCTTTCTACTGTTCTCCATCGTCAAGAAAAAAGGAAAGCAAGAATGACATGGAATGGACAGATATTTAAAAGTATGTGGCAAGTGAAGATTACTGTGCATAGGATGAGAGAGAAGAGCAGGGGTGTGTACCCAGATAACAGAAGCATAACACCACACAAAACTGCAGATACCTTGAAAAGCATGTCTTCTCCTGTCCTTCATAATTGATTATCAGTTAGTTTGGGGAACAAGTAGATAAGAAGAAGTGTTTAAATGCTAGGCTGTTATCTCACTCTGCAAAATGAGCCACAGCAATTTTAGGTTCCTCCTCACACTATTTCCTTCTGTTTGTCTGCTGGGTTTTTTTTTCATTCAACTTTTTTTGGTCTTCTTTGTTTTACCTTTCTGAGAAATAAATGTGTGAAGAGGCAAAGGGCAAAACAAGAATGTCCGGTAGCTGCAGAAAGCCCGTAGAGATGGCAATGTATAGCTCCCTCTCTGACTTTTCTTCTTTTTAGTTTCCCAGTAAACAGGACTATGAAGCTTTCTGTATGGCATGCCATTTTGCAGAGATGAAGGACTGGATGAAAAATGAGTTCTTTGTAGCTAAAGCTGTAAAGCTACAGACACTACTCTCTAACATCAAAGAAGCCATATCAGCTCTGCCATGCGTGCATGGGGCACTTTATTGTCATAGGAATAACTTAGGCACACTCAGCCAAGCAGAAACAAAATCTGAAAATTAGACATGAGTCCTTCAAGGAAACTGACAATACACTACTTTTAGTGGCATTATTAAACAATAACTTGATTCAATTTTTTCAGATCTTCTACTGATAAAGAGCCTTGTTCACTTAAAAACATTCAAAATAATATTGCATTGGTGTTAAATTTTGTCACCTGATGCAGTCAGGAGAATAATGGAAGCGAGAACATCAAGGTATGGGTATATTTTCTTGTAAGAGATTCCAGGAAAAGTCATTTCCATCACTTTAACTTATTTTATTTAGTGTGTTTAAAAGATAAATAGTGTAACATAGAAGTGATTTCCATCCCCGCCCGCGCCCCCCCTCCCCCAACCCTGCCCCCGGCCATGTGTTAATTGCTGCTAAATTTTTCTCGAATCCCTGTAGGTAATGGATGTCTCTTACCTGAGCTGGCATGGAAACAAAAGCATTCATTTATGGCAGATAACTTATAACAACTTATGTTAGGAAACAGTGAATTATGACTCACTTTAATACCACAGGGAAGGTGAAAAGCCTCAGTAACAAATTTTTTTCAAAAGTAATCTATACATACTGCTGACATTTGCTACCTCTATACTTGCAATAAGCTTGTATATGCAGCTGGAGTTTAAGAAATGACTATCATTTGTAATTGCTGTTGCTGTTATCTGTTTTGTATATTTCACTATGCTATACTGTTTTATGCTTAATTTATAGGAAAGTACACTTCAAAAAAAGCTTAACAGAACTCAAACACAAATGGGATATAATTACCTTTATGCTATTAATAAAGTGGCTGAAATATGATGGAGGCAGAGGTGGACCTGAAACATGAAGAAAATATGATAAAGTACAATAATTATCTGCAATTTTATTTTTAAAAGCACTGCTTTGGGTATTACTGGTTTAGGAATTGAAAGAAAAAATATTTACAATAATACCATTAACCTTTAAATCTAACAGATATTTTTAGTTTGATTTCCTAACAAAGCAAGGCTTACATGCCCTATCTTGTCTGTCACTCCTCCACCTTAATAACTTCTGAATCTGATTGTGACTTTCAGACAAATTTGAAAGCAAAGAAGGCTCAAAGATGAAAAATTCCCAGTTGTCTGAAAAAATGGCAGCTGCACAGAGGGGGAAAGAGAAGCATCCAAACTAACCCCTTTGATGGAAACCAAGGTAAAATAAAAGCTTTCCATATGTTTTGCCAGTAGTGGAGTGGCCAATCAGTAGTTGCATCACTTTTCATGCAAGGACAGTACCATAACTGACAAGAGAAAGACATTATGTTAATGCTGTGCCACTGATCCTTGTGTTCCTTGACATTTTTCTGCATCAAAACCCAATACCAGTATCAATGGTTATACCACCTGTGTTGTGTTGTCTGCCAATGGTGGTCACCCAAAGCTGTCAAGCCAGCACATAAAGTCTAAAAAGCCTTCAAATAGTCTCTGTTTGGCATATACCTGCAAAAAGACTATTTTACAGCAGCCCATAACATGCATTTTCTTCAAATGTGTTCTGATTAATTTTTGAGCTCTTTGTGTCCAACCCTATGCCAGCCATAGGACTCAGATCTCAGTATGCTATCTCAGACACAATTAAGTCAAGTAGACATTGTATACATCTGTACTCTGGGACAGAAATATATTCCCACTATGGCAGCTATTTTGATTTTATTCCATCCCTGCCAATTACAGCTCACTGCAATGATTTACTTGATCCGTGTGAGGGCATGGGGAACAGACAGGTGGAATGGAATGGTAGGTGTCCTTCTCAGATGTTTCTTAGTATTAATCTCTACACTGGGCAATATCTGAGGTCTTTCTAGAATGACCAGTAAGCAGACTTGGCATGGACAAGGTACATGAGGAAGAGAGACATCACCACTCAAAGTAGAAGTCAAAAATCTGTGGCAGTGAATCAGAAGGCCTTACCTACACTGGTAGGTAAATTGTATTAGACCAGTTCCTCAGCCCTGAGGTAAAGTGGCACAACTTCCATCCATACAGCTAAACTGTCCTCCCCACTCCTGAAGCATGAGAGACTTCTCCATACAGCCTATTGCACCAATCCCTGGATTAAGCTATCTCCCAGACCATCCTATAGCGTGGGAAAGTGTTACTTGTTGTAGGCCAAATGCAGGCCAGGAAACATGGGAACAATTAAACTGCAGGACAATTGTCCTCTGTGTCCTGTATTTGTTTAGTTTACAAGTATACACAGCCAGAGAAGTTTGCCTGACATGACTTCTCAACAGGGAAACCTAGTTCAGTTCTCTTCTGTAGACATTCAGTGGATGGCTGGTAGGCAATTTTTGGCAAGACCTTTAGGAATCTTAACACTAGCCAGAGGGAAACATACTTTGTTGTGTGGCTGCTGCTGATAGATCAGACATTTTCATTTCATTTTGTTTTCAGATGTTGCTGAAACAGACTAACATGCATGTGCATAGTCAATGCTAAAATTATGCCCTCTTGACGATCATAAGGTCACAGAACTTTGGTGACCTTTCTTTTAGAAAATGGGAAGCTACACTGCTTCCAGATCTTCTGATCTGGAAATTAACTTAGCCCTGGAGAAACAGAACTCACTTATTACCAGAATTAAAGCTTGCCTAGCGAGAAGCCATCTTGCTCCACCTCACTAATTTTCCATTAGCTCCATTCCTTTCAGGATTCACAGAGGAAAGAGTGAAACTTCTTTTTCATACAGAAAAGAAGGTCTTGGGACAAACAAACAGGCCAAAGGGTGGATTTGGATGAGTGTGAAAACTTCTCCAGAATGCAGATTGGCCTTTTGGGGAATGACTCGCAGGAAGGAAGGGGGTTGACTATGGTCAAGGGCTAGCACACTGCAATAAACACTGCATTTTTCAATCAGCAGATCTTCAGCCTTAGGCAATTGGGCTGAGACTATGATACAGTGAAGTCTCCTCCTCTATTGCTAAATATGTTTTCTTACAAGGCTCCAGACTGTGTTCCTCCAGCCAGAAACACAGGGCTTGTGCTGGAGCATTGCACATGTGGTTGGAACACAGCACCTATGCTCTGCATACTTACTATACCTGCCTCTAATACAGAGTACCTAAATAAACTGCAGCCTACCATTTACCCACTTTTTGTGTTGGCTTCATATTTTTGCATGGTATCAATTAATAGAGCCTGTTTGTAAGGTTGGAGAGGAGACATTTTGTGAAAAGGAAAAATAAATCCACTGCATGGACAAGTACCATCGTTAAGAAAGTTATTCTGATTGCTGGAACTTAACAGATATCGTAATGGAAGGAGCTTCAGCCATCTGTCCCTCAGAGAAGGTTTGGAAAAATTCCTGTACTCTAATCATGTGCCACTACCCTGCAGCTTCTGGCTTGTGAATTTTCACTGTCAATGGTTCTGTGGATATCTGTGAGATCTAGAGAAATGGTTTGTATGAAATAATATTTTAGCAACAACATCAATGAGCAAGAACGAAACAGGAATATTTCTTAGACCATCAACAGAATTGATCTTAGTTAACATATGATTCATTTGGCAAACAAATGAATAAGTCTCTGTTATTTTTGGAGAAAGGTGAATTCAGTTTTCAGTTTAACCAGAATTCTCATGTTATTTCCACCATCCTTCACTAGCTGCAGTTTTACAACAAGATCATAAACATAATCCTCTCATAATCTTCTTCTTCTGAAGCACCTGAAATCAACAGGTATAGGCAAAAATATCTAGGACATTAAACTTGGGAGGGAACAGACACATTCATGGTGGATAAACCAGCACAGAGGAGAACATTTTCTTAATTTCTGTTTAAGAATGCTTCTTGCTGCTTCTTCTTACAAATTTATTGATGGCTAGGAAGCATTAACCACTTATTTTAAGGCACTGGATATTGATCAGAATAAAAATTGATGAGGACAAAATAAGAAAACAGATTGTATTAGAACAAACACATGTCCTCTTAAAAATAACTAAACCATCATCTTCGGTCAACAAAACTGTGTCTTTGGAACAAAGACAGAAATATCCATATAGATGTAGTTTTGTATTTATTATCAGCACCTTAGAGGACAAAGATTATAAATTTGGTATAGCAACATTAATTTGATACACTGCTTCTTCTATTTCAAATGATTTCTGGCACTGATCAAAGCCTTATCTCAGTATATGAGATTTCAAAAAATGTATAGAAAAGGAAGAGGTTGTAATAGCAATCTTTTCAAATAAATACTTGTTCTGTAACTATTTTTGAATGTGTAAGAATTAGCAAGATTAGACTATCAACTTTTTGATACAGGAAAGTAAATCTTCGGTGAGGAACGTCTGTTATGATGCTCCTACCACAAGTGAATTGGTATTTTTAGTTCACACAGATTTTTCATTATTATCACAAATAAAGCATAGAACATTAAAAAGTTGGTTGAAATGGAGATTATCTAGTTCTACCTCCTGCTGGAAGTGGAACCATCACCGACAAATGACTGCCTTGAACTCAGAATGCAGAGGTGTATTAGTCTGAAATGGGAAGCACTGGATTTTAGCCCAATTGGCTCAAAATATTGAGCAATTGATATCAACAAAATGATATCTCAGGAAATAAACACAATGTCCTTCTTAGATTTCAAAAAGTCTCTGACCAGCCAGTTACACTTCAATATCTATTCTTATACTTAACACAATCATAATACTCACAAATGTGCAGTACAGATACTTCTTTTCAGACGACATTTTTGATAACATTATGGTCTTTGTTGTTCTGTGTATCAGTTCAGCAAGGAACCTAGGTATAAGTCTTTAGACCAGTAAGGCTGCAGGGGTAATTATCAAAGTGCTTTGTTGAATTACTTTTTAAGTTAAACATGTATTCCTTTACAGGATGTCAATGACACATCAGATTTAGTATACCTGGTGGTCCTGGAGCACCTTTGTCTCCCTTTTCTCCTTTTAAGTCCGCTGAGTGGTGCAGCCCCCAGGAATCTCTGTTTGCTTTAGCACCTGCCGTAAAAGCATCACAAATTCATGAGAACTTGCAAACAACAGAGACTATAGCAGTGACAACCAAACCACCGAAAGTGAAAGCAGACATTTCCATGCATGTGGCTCCAGTCATGCTTGTCTCACTCTCTTCATGAACATTGAATGGCTGCCTGATTGTCCTCTCTTATCAACCCCAGCATGTGCAAGACAATCTCTCTTGTAACAAGTCAGTCTTTCACTCTCTTTTCCCTACCCACCTAGCCTAAGATCCTCTAAACAAACCTGTTCCCACTGCATTTGTGAATTCCACTGGCTTAAGTGTAGAAACAGTTATTGAGTTATGGCTCTGTGTTTGATACCACATCTTCTACTGTCTCCAGACTCCAAAACAAACCAATAAATGATAATAACTGCAACTGTGAATGTCAGAAATACCATTGTTTGTTGTCCCTTCATGTCATAAAAGCATTAATAATGAAGAAAATGTTCTCTGAGGACAGAAATGCTTTTAGAGTAACTTTCCATCCGTTGAGCTAAGAGTAGAATTGCACCCAAATGCATCTGGATAAAACTTATGTTTTTCCAGATATTATTCAACTTTCAGGGTAAACTTACCCTATAAAATATCTGGGTAAAATGACCCCTGAGTATTAGTATAGGTCTGATTTCTCTCTGTTCTGACTGAGTAATTGCGAATACCTTTGCAAAATTCACGTAAAATAACATCATTCTGCCACAGTAACATCTTATAGCCACTTTCTTCACGTAAAAATGCCTTTTCAAGTTTAAGGTGAAGTGGTCCTATTTTGAATTATGAGCAGGAAGGGTGCTGAAGTACAATGACAAGCAGATGTAAGACACAGCTCTTGAAGTAATTTTTAATGGTTCCCTGGCCGTGATATCTTCAGCCCTTGTGGTCAGTTGGGATCTGTGCTGGAGTCAGTGGATCACTAAGAATACTGTCTCTTTTCTAACCTGAAATGATCACATTTGTGATTTTCACTGGGGCAAGCACAGAAAAATCTGTGCCTTGGGTACCCAGTCAGTGCTCCATGACTTGGTGCCACTTATTTATAAGACTTTATTGATAAGAAATCAGTAAAGACTTTGTTGGTAAGAAAACGTTAGTTTGAAAAATAGTCACAGCATTTTCCCTCCTTCTAGTTGTGCAGAATGGCTATAAATAGAGAAGAATGAGAAGGACTTCTTCCCTTTCAGAGCTCCATGTTACAATGGAAGTTTCCAGGCAGTTCCTCTCCACCCTTCTGTTTTGTCTTTCAGCCATGAGAGGTGAAAGCTGGTCATACTCCCATGGGTTTCTCCACGATCTGTCTGATGACTCAGCCTCCAGCTGTGAGCTCATGTTCAAATGCCTATTGACAGAACAGTGGGGCCACATTTTATGTTCCACTGAGGCCAATCACACTATCTCTCAGGTATGCGGTTAGACAGTTTTCATAGTCATCAGCTGAACCTTAACTGTTCAACTCAGAGTTGTTTTCCTGGCAGATTTCCAGTCCAGTCATCGGTATTTTAGGTCATCTTAAAATATTGAGACAAATACTGTGGGAAAGTAACGGAAGATCGGTGTGAAGGATTGTAAATATGCTCAAGTGGCTCGCACCTGGGGTGCTGGGAAACACATATATCACATTACTTGTTGTTCAGTCTTATGTGCTTGCAAGTAGAACATCTGCACTTAGATAACATAAATCTGCTATGGACTCAGGGACACCTTATCTAGCCGCTTGAGAATCCTGCTCTGTTGTTGAAGAAGATCAAAGCGCAGTGGGAAAACTATGCCTGCTTGAACCTTGATATACGGGCAAGAACAGGGAGTCTGAGTGCTCTTGCTCTCTCACTCTCTGGCTAACAAGGACACTCTCGCTAATAAGAGCTCTCTCTCTTGCTCTGTGGTGTCTGCGTCCCCTGCTTGCATGCCTCTGCCCGGGTGCTGCTTCGGAGATTCCCCAATCCGTGAGGTATCAAGATTAAATTTGTTCTTTGCCTTTCATCCATGGTTTTGTGGTTGTTCCTGCGTCCTGCCTGCATTGACTCAAACAAATACAGAGTTTATACAACCAAGTTCTGACTTTCTCTTCTTCAAGGTATCTTCCTTTACCACTTACTATGTCCACTCTTGCCCCTTATCCTGATTGCTTGCACTCTTTTCTTTCTCTTCCTTTCTTTTTCCGTGAAAAGTGACTCAGTCATTGCTGAGAGAGAGGAGTGGTTCAGGTTCAGTGACACCAGCCCACTGCCTACTCTCTGCACCACGCTAGAGAACTGGTCCCTAGATAGCAATCTTGTCCTCCAGAGACAGCACTAAGCCCCAGCATTTGGAGCTGATATAACACTACTGCTGCATTATTCAACTTGTTTCGCATGCACTGTTTTTGCCATGCAGTTTCTGACTTATCTGATTAAACTGTAAACTCTCCAGACTCCTTTGCACAGTAATGGGAACAATGACTTAATTCCCAGGAACATGGGAATTGGGAAACAGGTTCAGGCTGTATATTAGAGGCTGCAGTACTGCTTTTTTTCCACAAAATTACTCTGAAAGTATAATAAATAGACAGGAATAAATTTTTACTATAAGTAGTTAAATAAAAGAGGGAAGACCACTGACTTTATTTCCTCTGTGATCTTGAGAAGACCTCCTTTTCCCTTGTGTATTATTGGATCATAAGAAAACTGCTGGCTGCTCCCTGTGGATGCTCTGGGACTCTGTTTTAATGTCCCAACCTTTTTTTCCAGCTCCCAGAAGCTCTGAAGGGACAAAACTATCACAGAACCTTCTGCCACCCTTGGAACTGAAGAAATTAGGTCAAGGCAGCACTATTTCAATCACCATGCACCATTTTTTTTGGTGCAGAATTGATACCTATTTCCCTCTGCATGTAACTGAATCCATCCTTGGAGGATGTCTTTGAGGAAGGAAAAAAGTACTGAACCACAGATGCAGGCTTGCATTAATTTTAATGCCTTGTGTGCACAATAAGTGACCACTTTGTGCTCATCTGGTGGAGTACTAACTCAAGAATGGAACGGCCAGACCGTTACAGTCATCTTAAAATGAGATGAAAACTGTATGTAAATGGTGACTTTTCCTCCTTAAACCGAAGAAAGAAGAGGTACATGCTGGAGTGATTTTAGGATTTGCTGTTTGGGTTGAGAATAAGCATGCATTTAGAGAAAAGAAACTATAATGTTTAATTGAACAAAACTGACAAATTTTAAACAGAATTGTCATAGTCAAAATCCTCACCTTTAAGCTTTTACCTAAGATGAAAGTCTAAAAAGAGC
This sequence comes from Dromas ardeola, assembly GCA_013398915.1. Lineage (NCBI taxonomy): Eukaryota > Metazoa > Chordata > Aves > Charadriiformes > Dromadidae > Dromas > Dromas ardeola. Next base: position 35,478 of record VYZM01019750.1, on the reverse strand, counting down.
AGAATCAATCATACAACCGCAGAATCATAGAATAGTTTGTGTTGGAAGGGACCTTTAAAGGTCATCTAGTCCAACCTCCCCTGCAATGAGCAGGGGCATCTTCAACTAGATCAGGTTGCTCAGAGTCCCAGTCAACCTGACCTTGAATGTTTCCAGGGATGGTGCATCTACCACCTCTCTGGGCAACGTGTTCCAGTGTTTCACAACCCTTCTTGTAAAAAGTTTTTCCTTATATCTAGTCTAAATCTTCCCTCGTTTGGTTTAAAGCCATTACCCCTTGTCTTATTGCAACAGACCCTGCTAAAAAGTTTGTCCCCATCTTTCTTATTAAGCCCCCTTTAAGTACTGAAAAGGCCGCAATAAGGTCTCTCCAGAGCCTTCTCTTCTCAAGGCTGAACAGCTCCAGCTTTCTCATCCTGTCTTCATAGCAGAGGTGCTCCAGACCTCTGATAATCTTCATGGCCCTCCTCTGGACCTGCTCCAACAGGTCCATGTTTTTCCTGTGCTGAGGGCTCCAAAGCTGGATGCAGTACTCCAGGTGGGGTCTCACAAGAGCGGAGCAGAGGGGCAGAATCACCTCCCTCGACCTGCTGGTCACGCTTCTTTTGATGCAGCCCAGGATACGGTTGGCTTTCCGGGCTGCAAGTGCACATTGTTGTCTCATGTCCAACTTTTCATCCACCAGTATCCTCAAGTCCTTCTTGACAGAGCTCATCTCGATCCCTTCATCCCCCAGCCTGTATTGATACCAGGGGTTGCCCCAACCCTAAACTTGGCCTTGTTGAACCTCATGAGATTCACATGGGCCCGCTTCTCAAGCTTGTCCAGGTCCCTCTGGATGGCATCCCATCCCTCAGACATGTCAACTGCACCATTCAGCTTGGTGTTTTCAGCAAATTTGCTGAGGACACATTCAATCCCACTGTCTATGTCATTGATGAACATACTAAACAGTACTGATCCCAATACGGACCCCTGAGGGACACCACTTGTCACTGATACCCATTCAGAGATTGAGCCATTGACCACTACCCTCTGGATACGAACAGTCCACCCACCAAATCCATATCTTTCCAATTTGGAGAGAAGGATGCTGTGGGGGACTGTGTCAAAGGCCTTACAGAAGTCCAGATAGATGACATCCATAGCTCTTCACCTGCCCCTGATGTAGTCACTCCACCATAGAAGGCCACTAGGTTGGTCAGGCAGGACTTGCCCTTGGTGAAGCCATGCTGGCTGTCTTGAATCACGTCCCTGTCCTCCTTGTGCTTCTGCGAGGATCTGTTCCATGATCTTACCAGGCCCAGAGGTGAGGCTGACAGGTCGGTAGTTCCCAGGGTCTTCCTTTCTACCCTTTTCAAAAATGGGTGCAATGTTTCCCTTTTTCCAGTCATTGGGGACTTCATCTGACTGCCATGACTTTTGAAATATCATGGAGAGTGGCTTGGCAACTACATCAGCCAATTCCCTCAGGACTCTGGGATGTATCTCGTCAAGTCCCATAGACTTATGTATGCTCAGATTCCTCAGATGGTCTTTAGGAATGGCCTTTATCCTCAGAATATTCTTTGTCAGCTTGGAGTCAACTCTTAGAACTAAGGAAAATGCCTTGAACCAAGAACTTTGGGCTCTCTGTGGACATTTATTGTTAGATCGTGGATTCTATGTTAACAACAAAAATATGGACACAGAAATTTTTTTGAGTCTCTGTGTGCAGGGGGAGACAAGCAATTGGGAGTCTTTGAATTTAGGAGCAGCACTGGACAGCCTGGGCATTATGGCCTTAATTCTTCGGACATAGCCCTGAAGAAATGTGTACAGTTTGCCAAGCTTAATACTTAGGTTTTCACTTGTAAGAGGTGAGTCAGTCATTCAGCAGTAAGGATTCAGAAAGAAAGCTCAGTGCATCCTCGTACACCACAAATTTGACCTTCTATGGTCCTCTATTGTCATTACAAGGAGTGAAAACTAACAAAACTTCTTCAGTCTTGCGACAATTCCCCCAGGGTCCTCATGTGTGGAGGACCCATTAGTCTTACTTCCTTCTTTGTCTGCCTGTCAGGATTTTGTCCTAGCTACTCCCAAACCCTAGAAATTAATTTATTTTCAACAGGCCTCACCTTCCTAGTGAAGGAAGGGATGAGAAATATTTCTTCTGTCTTGCCAGAAAATTCACCACCCCTTCACAGAAAGAATTGTTAATAGCTTGTTTCTTTTCCTCAGCAATATTCTCTGGGACTCCAGCAGCCACTATGTGTTGACGCTGACTGTGATAATTTTCTTTCAAACGAAAAGATGGGAGCTCTGTTTACAAGCTCAGATTTTTTTTTTGTATCAGTCACTCAGAGAAGGGAAGTGTTTTTGACACCATCAGTCAAACACCAGAGGAATGAGACCACCTATTTGTTTGGTGGGATGTAGTATCAGGTGAACTTTAGAATTTGCATTTTAGGAATATTGCCAGAGCAGAGAGTAATGATTTGGTGCAGCTTGTGTTCTGACAGAAGACTTCTAAGACTAGATCTTGCAGAAACTGTGTTGCACTGCTCAATTCATAAATCTTAGTCTTCACAGTGCAGACCTAGGCTCATTTGTTCTTTGGACTACATGTTGAGACTGGACCAAGAGATGATCTTACAGTTTCACCAGAAAAAGAAGCAAGACTACCTGTTTTGGTTTTTTTCCTTCTGTTTTTCCCCCCATAAAGCCAGTTATGCAATAGCAAAAAAAAAGACAAAAAAAAAA
>VYZM01019750.1:0-17083 GCA_013398915.1 Dromas ardeola | reverse complement strand
TTTTCAAATGATGGCTATGTAGAGTGAAATTCTGCTATCAGGTACAGACATTCTGGTCTTCCTTGTTTCATCGGGGATTGGATGTGAGGGAGAGAACTGTGCTCACAAACAAGAAAACAGATAAAACAAAATACACAAACAACAGTCCACAAATGAAACTATCTGTGAAGTAAGATGCTTCGTTTGGGGGGATTATAATTTTGCGAAGTGCAATATACTGTATACTTTCAGCCAAGTTGGACTCTGCAGCCTCGAAAAGGTAGATTTCTCTTTGGATCCAGTGCTAAGAATTTGAAATATTACCAAGAAGCATTCAGAATTTCAAATATTTGACTGAACTATTTTGCAGCTGTACTCCTAGCTGCAAAACAGAACCTGAAATTTCACATCTGTTGTTCTCATGAAATTTCCAGCTTTTCATCCACAGCTATAATTGCTGTGAGACTGAACTCATATACAGAATCCTAATATTCCTAGTTGCAGTCTTAAGCAGAACTGAGCAAAATACTTTATCCCAACATTTTATGACTTGAAAAACAAGAATAGAAAAAAAATGGAAGAAATGCAATGTAAATCTTGGCCCCTGTTTTTGCATCAGTTCCACGCTTCTGTTATTCTGAGCATATAGTTCAGGTTCAGAGCTAAGTCAGTTTATTTCTTTCATACAGATGTGTAAAAGCGATTCATTCACACAGAATTCAGTCCTGCCCTCAAGTACTTCCACAGAGCTTAGTGATGAAGTTAACAGGAACACAATTCTAAAGAACAGGAAACTCAGCTCTAGCTGATACTTAAAATGGGATACTGAAGAGAGAGCAAATCTGAAGATTTAATAAAGCAGCATATACTCACTGCAGGCCCAAGCAGTCCTTTAATTCCAGAAAAGTTAAAAATTCCATCTGTATCATTGAGTAGTAGCTAAAAAAGTGATTAAGGAACAGGTTATTTCAAATACCAAATTGATTATCTAGGGCTTACACGCATTTTTAGAAATGTATAGACAATTAAAACATCCCTTCATAACTATTGTGAGAAAAACACAAATAAGGCCACAGAAAATGATCTCCTCTTCTAATTTTTATTATACATCTGGAATAACAAAACATAGAATTTGTTTTACACTTCTTAAGTAAGGATCTCAGAATGCTTTCAAAATTTTAACTAACTGACCCTCATTTTTAATCTGAAAACTATAATGCCTGAAATCATTTCTCCTCAGTAAAGATGATCATAAAGATCAAAATGAAGGTTTTATACTCCAATATGTCACTGGCATTCTAAGATGATGAATCTGTCCGACCACACTCATCCTGTTGTAGAGTTGAAGTTATAATTATATTCTGGACATGTCTGCATTACACCATTCAGTGCCATGCAATGATCCTAAGTCAGCTCTGATCATGCTGCTGTGTCTGCAATCAATGAAACTAGCTTGGCTCTCCAAAACAGAATAGTTGCTTGGATGTGGAGCAGCACCTAAGCTAATCAGCTCTGAGTCTCAAGAACAGAGCAGTATAATACCAATGCTGCTACACCGCTTCCTATCCTGGAATTAGTGAGTTCAGCATTAGGTCAGGTATTTCTGCATAATTTGATCATAGAATCAGAATAATGAAGGTGGGCAGTGACCTTTGGACATAATCTGGTCCAACGCCTCCTGAATGCAGATCTAATTGGATCAGGTCTCTCAGGGACTTGTCCAGTTAAGTCTTGAACACCTCTGAGGGTGGAAATGACACAATTGTTATGGGCAACAGGAACTGGACAATATTTGAGTATTGTCAGGGTGAAAAGATTTTGCTTATAACTAATTGGAATTCCCAAATTCCAACTTGTGTCTGCTACATCTTACAATATTGACATACACCTCCAAGAAGAGGGTGCCTCCATCTTCTCTTTATCCTCTGATTAGGTAGTTGTAGACAGCAATAAACTGTCTCCTTAGCCTTCTTTCTTCCAGGCTGAGCAGACTCAGTTCTCTCAGTGCGCTGGCCCCCTGACCATCTTGGCAGCCCTGCACAGGGCTTGCTCCATTATGTCAATATCTTTCTTGTACTGAGGAACTCAGAGCTGGACATGGTACTCCAGAAGCAGCATCATGAAGGCCAATCACAACCCTCTGAGTCCATCAGTTAAGCCAGTTTTCCACCTATTTTATCATCCACTTATCCACTTCATAGGTCATCAGTTTGGTAATAGCAAGACTTCGGGAGACTGCATCAGAAGTCTTGCTAAAGTCAAGGTGTACAACATCCAGCGTCCATCTCTTGTCCGCAGACAAGCAATCATGTTGATCAGGAATGAATTGCTGTTAATAAATCAATGTTGGCTGCTCCCAATCAGAGTCTTGTCCTGATGTTATGATTAGGCTTTCATTTTGGTTTCAGATAGTTACCTTTCTGGTTTAAATAGATGTTCCCAATACTATTTCACATGGTCACACATACATTACAGACAATATTAAGTGCTTGCTCCACGTAAATGTTGTAGGTGAAAAGAGATCCTTACTCAGTTTTTGTCATTTGTTTCATTTCTTTTACTCCAACAGTCCCTTTTATTGTATTACAGTTTAGCCTTATTTTGGATACAGAAATATGTACTGAATATCCTTAAAGTCTTGAACTAGTTCACTTGTTTAGCAGGCAAGCCATGCCATCCGTTTCAATATAAGGGTCTGTGTGCAGCAATATATTCCCATTCATTGTAATGAAAATCTTCTGAATTTCACAAGGCCAGGGCAGGGCATGCCTTCAGGTGACAGAGATTCACTTAGCACATGAATAAGCATGTTGTCACTGAAGTACTGTGAAATCTGGATGCCTCTTCTGCTTGTAACCATGTGCAGATCAATGCTATCAGATCACAGTCTTGTACAACATTTGTTATGAATACAGTATACAGGAACTAAGTTTGAAGCCACCTCTGCTTAGAATAGGAGGTTTGACCATGTGGCCTGCAGAGGTTACGTCAAATTATTTTATGAGTCTCTGAGTACTATTTTTCTAATCTGGGCTGTTAAGGAGGACACAAAAGAGGAGATCACATATCCTGCCCTATCCTACCTTATCCTATCCTATCCTATCCTATCCTATCCTATCCTATCCTATCCTATCCCATCCCATCCCATCCCATCCTATCCTATCCTATCCTATCCCATCCCATCCCATGCAATCTGAGCATGGCAGTGTATGGTCAACTTTCTGTACTTTGTGGTCATGTTGGCATCATGATTCATGCAGCTAAAGCCTGTTACTTTTACTGGGTGCTGCTGCCTGCTCCATGTCCTCATGTTCTGCAAAAAACACTGGAAAATTGTCAAACAAAAAGACAATTTATGTCCTGCAGGCAGCACTCCATCTCCCAGCCAGCATGAGCTCTCTGCTCCATTGCTCCAGGGGTAGCACAATGTCATGGGTTCCACTGTATTCACAGCACTATATGGCCTAGAAAGGCAACAGGACATGGGCTGTTACTTTAGCGACAGTAATAAAAGAGTCCTGCTGCTGCAATTGTTCTGCTTTATCTACAGCTGGTGGCAGAAATCCAGGAGCCTGTCGTTTGATTGTGGAATTACTTAGTATTCATTCTTTTTGGGCTCAATCCAAACTGTATTGAAGTCAGTGGAAAGAATCCCGAAGTCTTTGCTGAGCTAGGGATTGGGTACTTCGTATATTTTATAAGTACAATTTAGCTGCAAATGGAAATTGTGGTTCAAAGTCAGAAAACTGTATACAGTGCTGAACAAGATATGAAAATAGAGGGTACAAGTATGATGATTAGAGAAAAAGATTGCACTCTTCACAACGTGCTCCAGGTTGTAAAGTTATTGGTCTTCCTTTTTGGATGTACAAGCATATTTAATAGCAGCAATCCACCACTGTAACTTTTCAACACCTCATATCAATTCAGAAAGTGCTGACTATAAAGTTAGGACAACTTTGTTTTTGATATTTTCTATGTTGTTATGAAGAGGAAGAAACAGTAGTTTTTTGCGTGATTGGCTGGGTTGGGTTCTATGTAAACCTTCAGCTTTGTATCCAAATGGCATGAGTATGCCCTTATTAGAATTACATAAAGAACACAGGAAACACAAAATCTTTTGACATTTGCTTTACACCCCCAACATTAACCTTTCTCCAAGCCTTTCATTCAGTTCTTGTACCTAAACTATGGCTAAATAATGGCAGCAACAGATAATTGTTTAAAAGTTTTCAATTTAAATCCAATAAAATTTCTCTATTCAAAATTATTTTTGTACTGTATCCAACTAAACTGAAGTGATAAAATCATAGCAACAATTAATATGGTTTCCTGGTTATCATGATTCCATGCCTGAAAATGCACTGAGTATCAGAGATTATGCTCCAAAAGAGTGAAATACCCAATATAGGATGAGAAATATTGATTTTTGTATTTTGGAATATCAAACAGCAGCAAACTGAGGGACACTGTTTTTTCTTCACAGGACAGTTCAGAGCAGACTTCCTGACAGATGGCAGGAGGCAACAGAGAAGGCAGAAAGGACTGCAAGCCTCTGAGATCCACAGTGTTGGCAGGTACAGTGGAAGCCTGGAAAGGGCTAGGTTCCCCTGCAGACCTCTTTTCACAGTGTTAGAAATGCCTTTGAAGGAATCAAATCCCCTCAGTCCACACAGGGACCAGGTCAAATGAGGAGGAAACCAAGGTCCACTTTTCAGTGCAGTTCGATCAATGTGTTATTGGCCAGATACTGGTGAGGCCTGGCCCTGAGCCACAGCTGTCCACATCAGCTCTTAATATTTCAACAATACTGAAACTGCGCCAGCTCTTTCATTTGTTTTATTTTGATCAAGCAGCATAAAATCTGTTTAGTTGTAACCACAGAGCCCTTTGTAAGAAAACTTTCTTCCAACTCTGACAGATCAGTCCATTGGACTTCTATAGCCCAAGAAGTATTGTTGTCTTTGGCTACACAATGGTTAAATGAGTGAACTCTAATAGACACTGACCCAGGGAGTGATCTCTCTAACTGCCCTGTGGTTCACTTAGATCACTTAACTGATCTCTGTTGCTCTATCCACATCAAGCCAATATCCACATTACAACAGCTGGTACTGGTATTTATTTTAGTTCTGTATTCCAACTGCAATTGATAGGTCTACTTGCAGTAGTTCTTTCCATATCTGAAGCTAACTACAGAAGATGAGAAACTGAGTAAACAAAATGTATTTGGATAATTTAATCTTCTATCTCAGCAAATGCGTAGTAAGCAAAGGTCCTGTTCTTATACAAACATTTGTGAGGTAGGTAGAACTCAATGTCATATGTAGTGACATATACTTACACACACATACATTTAATTAACTGTATCAAAATTCAGCATACGAAGTCCTCAGAGAAATCATCTGATTAACAATATAGAGCATTTGAAGCATATGAGAATAGATGGCTCTTGCTGTATCCCCCAGAATATCTGTTTGCTACAAATGTACATAAGACCACATGTATTATGCACCCTACTTTGTAAGAGAGCTTACTTCTTAAACTCCAAGGTATTTAGAGAAGAAAATGGGTATCTGTATGGGTTTGTAATACAACTAACCCAATATAGCTTCTATGAGGCTCTACACATTTCTGTAATGCATGGTGTAGGTATTTCATACAGAAGTTCTGGAGAATTCAGAGGATGCACATCAGGTTTCTTCAGACATAGCTATACATTAGATAGATGTGTGGACTGTGACTATCACTAGTGTCATTAGTTTGCTATCATCTCAGCTTCAATAATATTTTTATATTTCTTATACGTACTTGCCCTCCCTCTGAGGCTTTCACAGTGGTTTTTTGAGTATTAAGGAGCTAAGGAGCAACACATTCAGGTTCATTATTACTGCAAACAGACCTGTTTAGTCACTGATAAGAGTTAAGGCCCCACAATGACATCGCGGTAGAGCTGTGAGAAAGAAAATGAATTTTACATCAGCATTTCTGTCACAGCTATTGTGGAATTTCCCAGAAACACCAACAAAAACATGGTAAAGTCTAGAGCTGGTGACAGTCCCAATTTGAGCAGGACTTTGAACGAGATGATCTTCTGACATCCCTTCCAACAAATATTTCTGTGAATCTTTAATTCTGCTCATCCAAGATGTTAGGGTCTTGGATCCTAAGATTCTGGGTGGATACCCAGCAAATTCAGTAAAACAACCCAGCTCTTTTGGGACTGATTATGTGGTGCCAATTTATGCTATATTTGCTATCAGTGGTAGAAGCCTAAGTGAAAGCCTAGTTGTTTCAGTCAACAAAAAATGTTATGTGTAGCTCAGCGGTATGATAGTGTTGGCGCCCAGCTCCCTCTAACACAGATTTCTCATCTGGGCATTTTCCCTTCTTGCATTCAGAAATCACTTTTTACTGCCATGATATGCATTCCTATGCATAAGCCTGGCTGTTTTAGGCACCTTCGGCTCTCAGAGGTGAAGAATTTCCTGCAGCCACTCACAGCTTCTCCAGTTCTTAATATCATACCAAGCCCACTACAAGGATTTTTGTTGTCAGCTTGAAAAGGGATTCATCCTAAACTCTAGCCTTCCTTACAGCTAACTAATATTGTTTTTGCAAAGGCTGATGTATGCAAAGCAAAACTGACTCAAAACATACATGCAGCTAAAGGATATTGGGCCGTTTTTATGAGCTTCTACCATTTTACCTGTTGGTACTTTTGGCTGTTGCTTCCACAACAGTCAGAAAACACAATGTACCTCTCTCCTACATACCGTCATGTCTCAGGTGCCTTACTTTGTTAAACATTCCCAGTTTTGTATTTCTCTGTTGATTTTTATTTGACGTTCACAACTCCTGCAGAATCACCTGGAGAGTTTGTGAGAAGCTCTCAATATGACCCCGCAATTCTTGTATGTAAGCTCTTCGTCTACTTTCCTTCTATTCTATTCTATTCTATTCTATTCTATTCTATTCTATTCTATTCTATTCTATTCTATTCTATTCTATTCGATTCTATTCGATTCTATTCGATTCTATTCTATTTAATCTTTTCAAAACAAATCAATTTCATATAGAGACATATTGAGATTTTTGATGTTTTGAGGAGTAAACTTACGACCTGCACATCAACAGCAGAATTGCCAGTTTGTTGTGTGCCCTGCACAGCAGGGCAACTGCTTGTGCCCTCTTCTCTGTAAGATGAGTTACAGAGATTTTAATGCTTGTCAAACACGCTTACCTCAGGTATTGCTATGATTGGTCCTGGTGGTCCTGGTGGTCCAGGTGGTCCCACAATACTGTTCCCATCCTGTCCCGGTTCACCCTATTTGAAAAGCATTACAGGTGGAAAACCCATTTACTACCCATTTACTGCGTTTCACATTGGTTTCTCAGAAAGAATGAAAACCACACAATCTCACCTGAGGTCCTGGGTCACCCTTCTCCCCCTTTGGACCCTGCATGTGATTAAAAAAATAAGCATAAGTGATTTAAAAGGAAAAACTGTGAAAATGTGCTTTTCACATAGATGGGGCCATCTGGTTTCCACTCAGACCCTCTGAGGATTTGATATTTAAAAGTACTTTCCATCACGTTTGACAGAGTTCACAGATGACCAGAAGCAAATGGGCACACAACATTTCGTTGGTTGGGGATTAATTCAACAAGCATTTCTTTCACTGCACTGGCTGCTCCTTCCTTTTTCAGCATTAACCACCTCAGTTGTGTCCAGGATTGCCCAGTGGATGGGGGCAGCATAACACAGGTGAGCTAAACAGTCATTTTTCAGCAGATTTCTAAGGTTGATCAGTCCCTCAATACAACTCACTGTACTGGGGACGCAGACAGCTTGTCTGGCACGAGAGAGAGGAAGGTGTCAGGGGATGAGCTGTGGGACTTCCCAGCTAAAGAGCTCTGTAATTCTCGTGACTCTTAAGCAGGAGAAATATATTAAAATTGCCTACGAGCCTGTTAGCTTCTCTCTAATTAAAAACAGAGCTAATTTCTGAATAATTAAAAGCAAAAGGAGCATTGAAGAATCAGAACTAGCCTCTGGAGATGCCTGTGTCACTTCTGACTGATGAGGGCAATGGCACACACTGCTCCTGTGTTTGGTCTCTGGGGTGACTGCTCCAGGTTAAGTAGGACAAACCAAGGCCCAGCTCTCCACACACTGCTAGCAAGTACTGTTAGGGCTCCTGATGATCCTTAAGACATAGATTTGGGAACCAGTGTGTGCTAGGTGATCACAGATTATGATAGCACTACTCACCACATCTCCAGGATGTCCAGCAATGCCAGGAAGGCCTGGTTTTCCGTCTGTACCTGGCATTCCCTGCCACAACAAACATACTGTTATTTTATCTAAATTGCATTCAGTTTCATACAAGCAGTAGGCTACCACTCTTGGGAGGGCCACAGTATGGTTCCGAATGGACTAGGGAGTAGGTTTATGGGGGGCTCTGTGGAGTCAGCATTATCTCATTAGTCATCTGCTCTCTCCACTCGTGCTGTTATTCCCTCTCCAGAGCAGGAGTTTTTAATGAAGCTACAATCATTCTTCTCCACTGCTTCCACCTCCACTTAGCAAAAGGGTGACTTCTGTTGCTTTCCCCCAAGATACATTTTGTGGGTTATTTCCACCCTTCAGTTAAGTGACTCTCAGGCTGGAGGAAGAGGAAGAGGCACTTAATGTAGACGGGAGTTGTTATGTGGGATAAAAAGTTTGATAGCCCCTGCTCTAGTTTAATGCAGGACTGACTATTACTGCTAAGAATCTCATCAGTTACTCTATTCTATGGGAAAAACAAAAGTATCACTTGGTAATGATAATGCAGTTTGCCCAGAAAAAAAAACACATAAAAGAAGACTGAATTCTTAAAGGACCAGATAAACAGTGAACTACATTTTTTGCATCTGTTTTTCTCTGTGTCATATGAAAGAGCAAAGGAAATGACACAGAACAGCCTGATGATTCATCTGAGTGACAAATTAGCCCTGTTTTGTTTTAGTAGTGGGGCTATTTTTTTGTTCATTTGCTTGTTTGGTTGGTGGGGGGGTTTTGCTTCTTTTTTATTTGTTTGGTTGGTTTGGTTATTTTGCTTTTTGCGGGGGGGGGGGGTGTTTTGGGCTTGTTTCTTTTTCTTTTTAGGAAAAGGCTATTTTGATTCCTACTTTTTGTTCTACTTCAAGAAAATATTTTTTGGCTTTTACAGTGGATAGTACCATGAAAATCTAGTAGAGATAGAGAATTCCATTAAAAGGTCAGCTCAGTAGCTGTCAAAAAGATAAACTGAGTACAAGAAATTATTATAAAAGGGACAGGAAAACAAGAGCACAGAACATTACTATGCCACTGTATATACTTATTGTATGCCCATAACTTGAATTCTGAGCACTGGTTTGTTCACATTTTCCATCTTGAAAAGGATTTAGTGGAACTAGAAAACTTCAGAAAAGGCCAATGGGAATAATGGAAGTTACAGAATGATTTCCATATGAGACATGATGGTGTAAGCTATGACTCTTTAGGTTGGAAAATAGACAAATGAGGAGGTGGGTAAAGAATCTTGTAGAGGCTTCTAAAAGTAGAGAGTAGTGAAGGACACACTTCTAATAGAAGAAATAGTGCACATCAAATGAAAATAGATGGAAGAGGCTGATGGGATGTGTAGTTAAGCTGGAAGAGCACCTTGTCTTGTAAATCGTAGAAGTTTGCTTGAGTTCCAGGGGAGACATAAAGTTCACTTGTAGAGATCTAATTGTGGTCCAGACACCGTTTCTAGCTAAGAAAATCTGAGTCACAAATTGTTGGAGTCTAGGAGGTCACTCAGGAGAACTATGATGTAATACTTGGTCTTTTATAAGGCCAAATTGCATCTAAGCATCTGCTCAAACTGCATATGCTTTTGACATTGCTGGGGACGGGATACTGGGGTGGATAGATGTGACCCGATAAAACTACTGAGAATTAGCTAATACTCTACAGGAGTGTCTGAAACCACAACAGAGTTTCAAAGCATCCAAAGTCAAATGGTCTTCTCTGCTGCATTTCTGGTGTGGTAGAAGAAATTCAAATTAACAGTTCATAGGATGCAAAATCCTCTCTCTTCTTATGCCTTTCTACAGAATCACCAGCATAAAATATTTAATGTGTCCACTTCATTAACAAGGGATATTCTCACTGTTATTTCTATTGTTTGTCTGTGCTCAGCAAAGCACGTGGCTCAGGAATAAACAGTTTCTTAAGATAATTTCTGAAACACTCTTCATTTTAATTTTTTAGACAAGTGCAGGATAAAAGTTGTCTCTGAATGCTAATAGGATTTAGGCACCTAAGCAACTACTGGGATTTAGGGACATACATGACTAATAAAAATGTACTTGGGACTTAAGTGCTTGTGGAAAATTATATGTATCTATCTGCGGCAAAGGTAATCGGGCAGAGGAAATAACCTTGGACCAACAGCATTTCTGCAGCAGAATGCTGTCATTGCAGGCATGTTGGTATCTGCAGATCACCTTCCTACTATTATAAATGCTGAAAAATTTCACCTATTGATTTCCCTTACAAAATTTAATTTGGAAGAAAATATCCAGGATGTGTAAAATGTTTTACAATAAATAATGTATCCAGAGACATCCTTATTTCTAACTCCCTCCATATGTTAAGAATGTAGCTCATTGCTCAAATGTAGAAGGACTAAGATCTTTTTTAATCTGAGGATTGAAGAGATAGATTGATTATTTTTAAATAGGACTGTAGTTACTCCCCTTAAAATATATACATGTGTTTGAAATATAGCTATCACATTAACAATAATAAGTACTAGAACAAGGACCATAGAACAAAGCACCTGTATGTATAGTAATTAAGAAAATAATCTATAGTCTCAAACAGATTAAAAAGAAGAGTTAAACAACTGTCCTGTGCATCAATGCATCAGCTCTAATTATCATGCTGACAAATACTCTGTGAAATGGCAACACAGCAGATGGAATTTATGGCAAGCAGTGTCCTGATACATTGTTGTTTTTTAAAAATAAACAAGCAGATGCTGCTAGAAGACTGTAATAGTACTCTTGTAAATATTCAGCAAGTAAAAGGGTAGATATGTAATTGCTTTTATCTTGTGTCTTAGAGCAGCTCTTGATTTCAGTGTTGTCCCAAATGTTTTGCTTTATTTTACTTTATTTTACTTTATTTTATTTTATTTTATTTTATTTTTTTTACTTTATTTTACTTTATTTTATTTTATTTTATTTTATTTTATTTTATTTTATTTTATTTTATTTTATTTTATTTTATTTTATTTTATTTATTTTATTTGAGTCCCAACACCGCCCTCTGCTGGCTTTTGCCTGCAAAAGGCACGCAAGTCAGCCAGGGTCTGGCAAAAAGCAGCACAAATGCAAACAGGAGCTTTGGGGTGTGCTCCAAGAGGACTCCAAATTGGGATAGACAGGGATGATGACAGGGAACATTGGAAAGGAAAGAATGGCCTCCAGCTGCATTCATTTCAATACTAACACCGTGTAAAACAGTGTAAACTAGCAGGTTTCATGTCTAGAAACTGCACTGATCCAGAGTTGCAGGTCTATGTTGCTCAGTGGTGTATGGGGTGAGCTCGAGAGCTAGGGCAAATTACAGTTTAGGAGGTACAGGCTGCATGTTAGGGAACCTGTCTTTCCAAAGAGGATAACGAAACACCAGAACAAGATACCTTCAGAATTTTTGGAACCTCCCTGGAGGTATTTAAAGCTCAGTGAGGCAAATCCACTAAAGTTGATGATAACACTTTGAGTGAGGTATTAGACTAGATGACCTCTGGAGGTCCTTCCAACCACCATTTCTATAATCTCGTACCTCCTGAGTGGTCAGGTGTGGGTTAGGAGGGGCCTGGCTGCAGGATGATGGGCAGGTTCTAGCACAGAAACAGTGGCCTCTGTGCTGAGCGCTGGATTGGGGTTGTGCATGGCTCCTGAGGCTTCTGCACAACATGGCATGAATCTAACACTGTACCACGGATGTGAGTCATGGAGGCAGTGCTCTGGCGTGCTAGCTACACACCATAATATTAAGGAGTGAGGGAACATGTGGAACTAAGTTTTTTTATATAAGCTTTGCTGATTTTCATTTTTGTTCTGGTGAAAATGTTAATTGCCTCACCAAACGCTATGGCATCATGCACCTGAGGATTTTAAATGCAGTTTGAGCTGTATTTTAAACAGAAGTCTTAAGCAACAGGTTACTCTGGCTCCTGATAATCACAATTGAACTGAGAAAGGCTTCTGTTTTTCCAGAGAAGTCTCCCTGGGTTTTCACATGCTGACAGCAAGAAATGTTCATTATACGCTGAATACATTAAGAGAAGAAAGAAATCAAAAAGGAAGAAACGACTGAGGTTTTAGATCAAGTTAAATTAATTTCCCACCTTTGAACCTGGTGGACCAATCTTGCCTCTTTCTCCCTGAAATGGAGACACAGTAGGGCTTAAATATCAAAGTTAACACTAATTACAAGGATTTTAAACACATATGTTTCTTTCCTTACAAACAAAGGGACTGAATGGAGTAAGACAATTAGCAAAAATAGGGCATATTTTTGGTAAAGTGATGCTCAGCATAAATTTGTGAATTGCTTCTGGGGGCTTAACCTCACAGTTGCCACCCACATCTTAGAGTTCCTTGTCACCACACGTTATTTTTGCTGAGCATCTACCAAGCCATGTGCCTGAACCTTCATTTTGGTGTCTGAAATCAGCACATGGCAACATTCCCCAGATCTACCAATGCCACAATGACCTTGTGCCTCCACAAATGACCCACCATCTTCCTTCAACACAGTTAACTCAGCCTCCCCCATTCCAGTCCCCCATCTCCCCAGCCACTGCGTCATACCACGAACAATGTAATGAGCGCTGCACTGTTCCACCTTTGGGACCGATTCTGCAGTACTCTACCTCTGAGTAGACATGACTCCTTGATTTCATTACAGACAGGGAACACGCAATTTAGTTTATTTCATTTGAGATAGAGAACATAAACAGGAATAAATCAGCAAGGAGCTACAGCCATTGCCTCAAATGTTATGTTTACGCTTATTAGACAGTCCTAAAAGACTTTAGGAGTGCTTATATTCATGAGTGCAGGAAGACTGTAGACTGTTTTTTAATGAAAACAGTTTTTCATAATAATAAAAGTGAAAGCAAAATTTGGATCTATACTTACTTGCTAGGAAAGAGAGAAAACTTCGAGGTTTTGAACCTATTTTTGAAAACTAGGAAAGAGAGATCACAGCCTCTCTTCACAGGGGCCTTCTCTGACAGCTCTACTAGTGTGGGGTATTTGAAGGACTAAGGATGTATGAAACATTACTGTACCTTAAACTCTGCATGATACATTAGCTTTTGTTTTTTCGAAGTGGCTTGTTGTTGTATTTTGCCACTGTTGCCTAGTGAAGTCATTTAAAACCATGAAAAGTGTGTGTAAAATTCATCCCTGTGAGAATGATATTGTATTGTAAAGACTTTATATTAATTTCGCCGTAGTGTACCTGATTTTGTCACATGTCAGGCAATAGTATGTTCCTTTCTGTGTCTCCATGATCTTGGGGACGAATGACTCAAGATTAAACAACTAAAAGCTTAGTGTAGGTGGTGGTGAAGTCTTTTGGCCAAGGTCTATCTTTTCAGTCCCAGTCCAGTTCCTAAATCCTAGGAATCATGCTATCTCCATTTCTGAAGTCTTTGTGAAACAGTATTTCTACAATATTTTAGAAACAAAATTTCTAGTTAAGGTCAGAGAATAAGTTTTTAACAAAAAACGTATTTTCAGCATGGAGACTTGGCACCTACTTGTGTCCATAGAGCAGCATCATGTGACAGCATGTCTATTCTAGCCAGTCCTTTGCAGTATTATTCACTAACATGTACTGTGCAAATACGTGACTTCTTCACTCATAAGTAATGTTGTCCTCCAGCATTAACAGAAGTAGTACCCAATGGAGGGACTTTTTTCATCCCTATAAGCTGAGCTCTATAGACTATAAACACAGGTGACTGGCCAAATCTTTCACTGCTGTTCTAAGAAACAGATGCATGCAGTTATTGCTGGCAATGTGCTTTCTGGGTAGTCATTGACCTGTGATGTGTGTGTTCAGGTGTAAATTTTAGGAAGAGGATGGGAGCCCCCATCTATTGTTTTCCACTTCCTACTTCCTCAATGTTGCTGTCATTTCCCAAGGCAATGAAGACTTTGAATGTCTTTAACTACATATTTAAGGTGCTGAACAGGTGTTGTCATGCTGTATTATTAACCTGAGTGGTACTTGAACTTCACATAGGAATAGAAAAAGCTTCTTCCTGTCCAAGGCCTCATTCTGAGAATCTGCCTTTTTTTTCTCTGGTTCTCTCTCAGTTTTATCCTCATGGGTTACCTGACCAATAGCAGCATCAAAGTGGAAGAATCCAGTCACTACTGAGCTCAAATCAAAACCAAGGCAAAGTAGTCATGACATCTTCCATCTTCCCCCCAGCACCTTCCAAAATATTTTTCTGTCACTTTCTGGAATCATGCCAGAAGGCCTCTTCCTGCAGCTTTCTCTTTCAACAGCATACATGTAACCTCTTCGAAACCAGATTGATGTATAAATGAGTGACAAAGAGAAACTGCCAAATGTCCTAAACAAAAATGCCATGTTACACCAAGTGCCTTGGAATGTAACGGCCCGCCTGGTATTTACTCACTGTTCTGGTGTGGATGTGAAATAATGCTATTAATACACATTCTGGGTGGACACCCAGTGTAAATGGGAACAAAATTTGTCCCATACTTAGTCAATATATGAATATTAAACAAAAGCTGTTTTGTTAAGGCAAATGCTGGGAATATAGAAATAAAAAATATATGCCAAAGAAAAATAGGTTAGCTTTCAAGTGTTTCTTGTTACATAGGCTACCTTTGGTCCTAAGGGCCCATGCTGTCCATGTCTTCCTGCAGAACCCTACAAAATTACACGAATTTACTGGTAAATCCATGTAGCATTTAATAATAAATTTTCTCAGGAAAAAACATAATTCATAACCACAACTGTTACAAAAACAATGTTGGAGATCAGTAGTATCAAAAGAGATTTATAAAATGATTTAGATTTGTTGTTCTAATAAATACTACCCTGCTCTATACTATCATGCAAAGATCTCAAGATTTTTTGATTTTTTTTTCTTACAAAGAAAACTTTAATCTTGTCACTGCATATTATATATTCTTTTAGAGAATATTAGAAATAAAGTTGTCCAGGTGCATTTGTTGCAAGGGATTGCTTTCAACTGCTTAAATTTTTTTTTATTTGCCCCCTTGGCTAAAATTATAATATGTAACCATTTTAGAGGCAACATGGCATTGTCTTGCTGGGTTTAAAAGTAGCTTGAAACAAAGATTTGGTGATGCGAATTCCTCTCTTGTCTCCATATGGTGACATCAGTTGTAAAGTACAATTATGACTCTCTGATGGTTACATGAACAACATTTCATTATTGATCATTTTAGAAAGTTGAGTGGAAGAAAAAGAATTCACAAAGTGATTGAATCGTCTTCATCTGGAATATGAAGACGAGGAACCAATAAACCAAACACCACCAAACCTTTACAATGATCTGTGCAAGAAAGAGAATAGAAACCCTGAAAATGACAGCTGAGCCTACAGGCAAAATAAATTTGATACTTGTACTTCAAAACATAACCACTACTTTCTCATAAAAGATTAATTAAAAATTAATCAGATATAAATATAGTGCAAATAAATGTAATTTATTTCCTAGCAGCTGCTTTGAGTTACAGCCCTCTTAGAAGCAGTCTATTTTCACTCAAACACAATCAGGAACCTCTGGAGGTGTCATAGGGTGTAAGAGGCTCATAATGCTTTCATGCAGTACCAGTAAGTATGTATAATCATTTTCATGATTACAGGAAAGTTCCTATGTGCCTTCTTCACTGACTCAAACTTTGTGGAGTGACTAAGCAGTAACAGGAAAACAAAATTTCGGGATTTTGTTCAGCTACAATAAGACATTTTTTCAGTATTTATAGCTGAGTGACTTGGAAACAATGCCTGTTATAAAACCAAAATGGAGAGTAAGGCTGTCATTTAGGCAAGTCAGAATAGGCAATTTGGAACTGGTTTTGGACATCTCATTTTGGACACTAGCTTGTTTCAGTGAACAAATTCTATTCTTATTTTTCTGACTGCATTTTTGAGCCACCTTTACAGTGTCTAGGCAAAGGTCTCTCAGATATTAAACTGAGTCAGCTATAACTTCAGTGACTCACAATTACTAGTACTTTAAATCAGCAGAGTAAAAAGCTTCTCAAATTCACTCCTGTCTCCAGTTCATTTCTGATGATTCATGGAATCATAAAAACAGGGTTGTACGGGGCCTCTGGAGGCCATCTAATCCAGTCACTGCCTTGAAGTAGAACTGTCACTGGCTCTAGATCAGGTCAGTCATGGCTCTGTCCAGCAAAGTCTTGAAAACTTCAAAGAACAGAGCTTCCACAACCCCTGGACAAATTGCCCCAGTTCTGCACTAACCTCCTAGTGAACAGCTTTCTCCTAAGGTTTAGCCTGAATGTCTCAAGGTGAAAATTGTGACCACTGTCCCTTGTTGCACCATCTGGCACTACGAGGAACCATTTGGCTTCATCATATTTGCAATTGTCCCTCAAAGACTTGTAAGCAGCTCCTAGATCATGCCTTTGTCTCCTTTTTGCCAGACTAAACTATTTGAGCTCCTTCAGCCCCTCCTCACTGGTCATGTATTCAAGGCCCCATGCCACCTGTACAGCTCTCTGCTGGACTGTCTCTATCTTCTCCACATCCTTCTTGAAGTGGTGTACAAAAAAATTGGATTCAATATTTCAATGCGGTCTCACTAGCCTGAATAAAGGGCTATAATGATAACAACTCTATATCTGTCGGTAATGCTCTTTCAGATGTATTCCAGTCCAGGGTTTTCCTTATTTGCAGTGATAGTGCACTGTTGCCTAGTATTCAATCTGTCATCTACCATAACCATCTACCAGGAGAAGGCCATCCCCAAGT
>VYZM01019749.1:58567-76094 GCA_013398915.1 Dromas ardeola | reverse complement strand
GGAACGTGTCCAGAGAAGGGCCACACGGATGATCAGAGGACTGGAGCACCTCTCCTACGAAGACAGACTGAGAGAGTTGGAGTTGTTCAGTCTGGAGAAAAGAAGGCTCCGAGGAGACCTCATTGTGGCCTACCAGTATCTTATGGGGTCCTACAAGAAAGCTGGTGAGGGACTTCTTAGGATGTCAGGTAATGGTAGGACTCGAGGGAATGGATTAAAACTAGAGATGGGTCGTTTCAGAATGGATGTTAGGAAGAAGTTCTTCACCATGAGGGTGGTGAGACACTGGAAGAGGTTGCCCAGAGAGGTGGTGGAAGCCCCATGCCTGGAAGTTTTTAAGGCCAGGCTGGATGGGGGTCTGAGCAACCTGATCTAGTGGGAGGTGTCCCTGCTCATGGCAGGGGGGTTGGAACTAGATGATCTTTAAGGTCCCTTCCAACCCTGACAATTCTATGATTCTACGATTCTAATAAAAACTCAAAACATCAACAATGGGCTAGAGAATACGTTCTCCTAAGCACAGCAAATGTGTTTTGACAGGAAGCAAAATGGTAAAATAATAGAGCATCAACTGAAAATATTTCTTCTTAATTTTAAAAGAAAGAGAAAAAAATACCACGTTCCAAATCGATAAAATACAGTTATCTAAAATATGATTTTTTTTGCATATTAAAGAGAAATACAATTCACATTTCCAAATAGGTGTTTTCAGCTGTAAACTCCTCGAACACTTGTATCACTGCCCTGCATTTTGTCTATGTTGTTGTACAATGCAAAACTCATCTGCAAGCATTTAGATGTCCAGTTCTCACCTTGACTCCCTAAACTCCCTTTACAAACAATTGAGATAAAAAGGTATTTCTAGGGCATGGCTCATCCCATTTTGAAGTAGACTCCTAAAATAGATCAGATTAATTGTGCTTTAAAATAATACTCACTCACAAAGCCTCCCATCTTATTTCTATTGAAACACGTGAAACTTTGCTGATGCTGTACATATCTTCAATCTTCCAAGCAACTTCTCTCTAATTTTAATGACAAATTAAAGTATAAAATGTATCTAATATAACTTTGTACCACTGGTCTCAGGTGTGTTGTGGTTTAACGTCAGACAGCAGCTAGGACCATGCAGCCACTCACACAGTTCTTCCCCTTCACCCCCAGAAGGGTAGGGAGAAGAGGGAGAAAAGGAGGAGAAAAGAAAGAAAACTTGTGGGTTCAGTTAAAGACAGTTTAGTAGAACAATAACAGAAAAAGGAAAATAACAATAATAATAATAATGGTAAAAGAATACACAAAATAAAGTAGTACAACACAAGCCACTCTCAACACTCAGTTAATTGGTCATCCAGCTCATCTGGAGCGGTGATTGTGGTTTCCCACACCTGAGGAAACACCCATTTATATACCGAGCATGACGTCTATGGTACAGAATATTCCATTGGCCATTCCATTGTTCTGCCTATGCTTCTTCTCAGCTTCTAAGGGAAGCTGAAAAAAGTTATTGAATAGTATAAACATCTCCTGGCAACAAGTAAAACAATATACATTATGGACATTCCTTTCACACTAACTCTGAAAAAACAGCCACAGCAACTACTACGAGTAACATTAACTCCATCCCAGCTGAAACCAGGACAGTATCCATCCGTTATTCCATACCATTTACGTCATGCCCAGGACTTACACTTTTCATTAAGTCTCCACCACTNCTAGGGCCATCCCTCTAAAATGTCCATGAGTTCATTTAATACATAACTTTGGACTCCTTCTGTCATAACAGTCTTTCAGGGAAGGAGATATAGTGTGTGTGTGCTGTCGAATCATGGCATGTAGCACCTGGAGCTCGCAGCTGGTGTATCTGGCACAGTCCATGCCCACGGTCTGTGGCTTGAGCATGTTGATCTCAAGAAAGTTTCCAGGTGCAAGTTGCTGAAGCCAGTTTTGGTTCCATCACTGCTGCACTTCAGTTTCATCAAAGTTCATTCTTCATTAACTTTGATGATCCTTACTGCAATATTATTTCATATAGCAACCATAGTAATGATGACATAAAGTGGTAAATCAGCAATTAACATCGTACAGTTTAATTCATTGGCTAGTCTCACCCAAAATCAAATCTCCTTGAGGTACACAGCTGAATTCTCCATCCTCTTGTATCACCCACCAAGTGCACCCAGGTCCTTGAGCAAAAGCAATCCCATTTACGGTTTTGTCTTTTCCCATGGCGGGAATAACCCAGACTGTTTTCCCTAAGATATTTTTCATGTGCACTAAAGGGACTTTATCCCCTTCCACAATATGTAAAAGTTCTGACTGGGCAGGGCAAGCTCGACTGTTGGATCCTCGAGTGTTAACTAATCAGGTGGCCTTTGCTAATATGTATCCCAAAGTTTGAAGGTCCCACCACCCATTGCTCTCAGTGTAGCTTTTAACAGTCCATTGTATCATCAGATCTTCCAGAGGCTAGTACATGATAGGGAATTTGATATATACACTCAATGCCATAGTCTTTGGCCCAAGTGTCTATGAGGTTGTTTTGAAAACGAGTCCCGTTGTCTGACTCAATTCTCTCTGGGGTGCCATGTTGCCATAAAATTTGCTTTTCAAGGCCCAGGATAGTGTACCGGGTGGTAGCATGGGACACAAGGTATGCTTCCAGCCATCTGGTGGTTCTTCTACTACTGTAAGCACATGGTGTTTGCCTTGGAAGGTTTGTGGGAGTGTGATATAATCAATTTGTCAGGTCTCTCCAAAAAATTGAGTTCTGTGGTTTGTCTTCAACAGGAGCCCTGAATCTCTCTGTCATTCTGGATAAGTTTCTTGTTATTTATTTTGACTAAGTAGTTGTTTCAACTCCAACATTCCTGTCTTAATGTAGTCTTTTAACAGATTACTGTACTTCAATTGAGAAATTTTAGATTCAACAGTTTTGTATTTTTCAAAGAAAAAAGAAATCCCTGGAAAATCCCATCTTTTCCTTAGCACTGTTTCTGTGTGTATCTGTGTACACGTACGTAACAGTTTGTCTGTTCATTTCCATAAATGCATGCTATTATGATTTTTGGCTCTAAGAATGTAAGAATAAAGAAACGTACTGGCACTTGTAACAGAAGCTAATGGGGTTTAAAATGGACTTAGGTTCCCACAGTTTTTTATTCCAATCTCATCCTCCAGTTTCATTTTTCCTCTCTTGACATCAAGGACTTGTCAACATTTGAAGTGGTTATTTACTGTGATTTACCACCCAGTATAAAGTACAAGGTTTTCAGTTTACTTGATTTCTGTTTAAAAGACAAACGAGGTAACAACTTTATTATATCTGTGGAAAATGGTTTCTTATTTGGTGATAATCATTAACTTCTGTCATAAGCTTCATTCACCGTGACACTTTGAAAGGCAACTTTACAATTACTAGTGAATTTAGATAATGTACTGCTAGATAATGTCACCTAGTCGTCAGAAATATTCCTGCAGATTTTCTTTGAAATAAAGTATTTCAAACACCACTTTTCATTTATTTCCTACTAATTTGTAAAGGTATAGAAACTTAATAGATTCTCTATACAGCTGAGTTGCCTTTACATTTTACATGTGTATAATAAAGTCGAAGCATTTTGTTCTCATCAGTTAAAACAACCTTTGCCATTTTATTTATAACTTTGCTTTTAAAACATTGACAGGATAGCAGACAACATTTATAAAGCATGTCTGGAAGCAATATATTTGTTCTCCTTAACTGAAATCCATTCACATTGAAAGTATGAGCTCATGAAGGATAAATGACCCAGAAGATAAGATCATTCCTATTAGGAAAGAAAGCAACTGGACTCACAAAGATATAAATTATACTGAAAGTATGTTTATTGTCTTAACTCATCCAAGTAAATGTAAAAATCTAATAATTTGTCACCTCTGTGTATGCGTATGTATTTACATGTAATCAACTTACATTTTATGTCTGATTATGCGTAAATGTTTAACTCCTTTATTCCTTACTGCACAAATATAGGATTCTACTTTTTGCTATACATAGGCAGATTTATTGAAACTGAAAAGGAGCTACATGCACAAATTTAAGCAAGATAATTGGGCCTCCAAAGAATTTTGGTGAATTCTTCCTAGTTGCTTGCTAGGTCAGCACAGCGAAAGACAGCTTTCCTTCTAGTGAGTTTCCACTTTCCAGGAAAGATGTGGGCAAACAGTTTCTCCTCTCTATCAGCTATGTACATATAATGAATTTCTCTTAGCATTTCCCTCGATTCTTGGGTTTGTCCCTTTTACTCCTCTCTAAATTCACACCTCATTTATCATCTCTACCTGGCTGAACACGGTGACTTAAGGGATAGGGGAGAATGGCAACAAGTTCCTGCCCGGTGCAGCAAATGCGTCTCCTTTGCGACTACCCCACCTTCCCAATTGCCCCCGCATAATAGATATGAGGCTCTGTAGATGGAACCAAAGAATGAGGACAACGGTTTATCTAGCTTGGAGGTGTCACCAAGTTTGTCGGCCTATGCCCTCCATCAAAACTGCTTCCATAAAGAAAAAAAGAAAGGTCATTGTCATAGGAGACTGTCTCCTGAGGGGAATACAAGGCCCAAAATGCAGACGGACCCACTTCTTAGGAAAGTCTGCTGCCTTCCTGGGGCCTGGGTTAAAGATGTGAAAAGAAAGCTTCCTACCCTGGTACGGCCTTCAGATTACTATCCATTACTTGTTTTCTGGGTAGGCAGCCATGAAGTTGCAACAAGAAGTCCGAAAGCAATCAAAAGAGACTTCAGGGCCTTGGAACAACTGGTTAATGGATCAGGAACACAAGTAGTGTTTTCCTCTATGCTTCCAGCTGCAGGGAATGATGAGGAAATAAACAGGAAGAGCCAGGAGATCAACACCTGGCTCTGAGCCTGATGTCACTGGCAGAATTTTGGGTTTGCTGATCATGGGTCAACAACAGGCCTGCTGACAACAGACAAGGTATGCCTGTCTCAAAGAGAGAAAAGGATCTTTGCACAGGAGTTAGCAGGGCTCACTGAAAGAGCTTTAAACTAGATTTGAAGGGGGAAAGGGATAAAACCAGGGCTGCTAGGGATAAGCCTGGCAGTGGCATGCCAATGTTTGAGGGTCAGTGTGCTAGTGAGGTCCTTCAGTCTGCCATCTCAGTGGAGGTAGGGGATGGAGTGCCATGCGATATCAAAGACACAAGCGTTATTGTTGTGTTAGAAACCACAGAAGCACCTGAGAATGGTCATATAGGAATTAGGGTTTCTCCCCCAAAAAATTGATGGGATCAATAGCCTAACCGAAGTGCAACTACACCAATTCATGCAGCATGGGCAACAAACAGGAGGAGCTGGGAGTTGTTATGCAGCTGGAAAACTATGATATAGTCACCATCACAGAAACATGGTGGGATGACTCACACAACTGGAGTGCTGCATTGGATGGCTATAAACTCTTCAGAAAGGATAGGCAAGGAAGGAGAGGTGGTGAGGTAGCTCTGTGTGTTAGGGAGAGTTTTGACTGTCTAGAGTTTGATGACAGTGACGATAGGGTCAAGAGTTAATGGGTAAGAATCAGGGGAAAGGCCAACAAGGCAGGTATCATGGTTGGAGTCTGTTAAAGACCACCCAACCAGGATGAAGAGCCAGATGAAATATTCTATAAGCAGCTGGGAGTTCATTTCCAGTCCATTTTGAGTCCTTTTTCTCACCCTCTGCATCCTCTGTAAATTGAGGAGTTACTAAGAGAGAATTATTAGCTTATTGGTGAAGTTCAATGAATGGAACTTGTTAGCAGATGCATATACTGACCCACTTCAGCATAAAGTGAATTATTAACCTGAAGACAAATAATTCCTATTGTATTGGGTATATATTTCTTATTTCTCATTTTCAGACCCTGAATTTTTCTTTAATTTAGTTGTTCAAATTCTAACTGGAACAGTGGTACATTTTGATATTGTTTCTAATACCCAGAGCTGCTATTGCCACTCTGCCATAAGTTAGGTCTCTAGCCTGAACTGCTCATTTAGACTCTTTCTAACTAGTAACACCATCTGAGGAGGATTACTGCTACCTGTCTGAGACTCCTTTCTCAAAGGGGAAACTGTCATCCTCTAAGAGTGCTTATTACTCTTTTCTGCATAGAAAGGCTGGATGAGTAGATGATTAGATTAACTGATTTTCATGGTTAATGACGTGTTCCTTGCGTCCCTTCCCTGCACAGGTATTAATGAAGAGAAGATAAAAATATAAAAACCCCAGAAATATTGAAGCATAGCTTTTAAAATCTGATCAAAAAGCATTCAAGCACAAAGGTACACTGATCGAGTGCTCTGACATCATACAAGATGATGGTTACCCTTCAGCAAAAAGGAATTGGTATAACACCATCCCTTATTTCCTTAGCTCCCATCTTGATTTCACTCAGCCAAACTCACATCCTGTTTTGATAAGCTCTTTTCTGCCACCATTTCATAAATGAACCAGCAGAATGACATTTCTGTAAATAAATATTTTATTTATAAATTGAATACTCTACAGGTGTAAATGCCATCCTTCTTCCTTGATCAGTCAAAACATTCTTAATGAGCTACTAATGTTCTCTCCAATTATCATATTCATGTGAACCACTCAAATAGACTGTGGACCCTTGATAAACACAGCATAGTGAAGAAGTCTGTTCAAAGCTCACAGTTATAGGGAGAAATATTTGCTTTGCAAATCACTGACCCAACAACTGTCAACATCAATCAGACTGTTTAGCTATGATTGTGTAACCGAGAAAAAGTAGGAACCTGATTCTGACCTGGCAGGACCTCTTACATGTCCTGGTGCTGAAGAGCTCTGACAGGACTGAGAAGCTGATACCCAGAATTTCTAGATGCAGCTTCAGGCATTTGAGGCAGGAAGAGGAGCAAGTAGCCACAATATTTTATGTTTTCAGTCCTGCTCCAGCACTGAAAGAAAATATCAAAGGATTCTTTTCTTTCTGGCCAGGTTTATGTCTGACGTCACTAAGTCCATGTGTGATTTCTGTAGGGCATGTTGCCGCCTTTATAAGGCAGGAAAATATGCTGCAGTGTCTGTGGTTCTCTATCGGGAACTTTTTTCTTTTTTTTTTTTTCTTTTTTTTTGTTCTGCTTTGTCTGAAATAGGCCTAGTTATCACAACAGTTTCCACTCCTCAACATTCACAGTGGGTCAATGTGATGTGAATGAAACAGGATACAGTTATAACAGTTTGCATGGGCTAAGAGTAATTCCACAACACTTGTCCACCAAGGAAAGCCTATCCTTCACAATTAACTTTTAAGGACTGAAGAAATTAGCATGGGCAAGTGTATGGTTGTGGGACAGGACATTTCACTCCTGCAAATAAGACATATTTGAATGCACATACATAAGTTTTTGTACAATGTGAGTGTTGCCACGCAGATATGGATACTTTATATAGAGCGACCAAGCCTGAGTTCACTGAACAGTAAAGGTGCACCCAGCTTTTTATTTTCAGTCTTAAATTCTTAATATCATTTTTCCTGTTACATGAGATTTCTTTCATTGTCTGAATGGCATGTGAATGTCATTGCTTTGATTCAGTCCTGCCTGAATTTTTTATCCAACCCTTCATCCTCTCTTATCTTTCATTCTATTTCATAATTTGTCTGTTTTATTACATCTCATTGTCATTATAAGTATTTTCTTCACTGAAGTTCAAAATTCTTTGGTTTTACAAGTCCTTCTATACAGAATTGAAGTGCCTTATATTCTCCCAGGTGGAAATAAGATGTGATAACATCAGTCTTACCTTATAGCCCCATTTCCTGTGCTCTCCACTCACTTCAAAATCAGTTCAGAGAGTTTAGAAAGACCTCCAAACTGTCCCTGGGACTTTTCCAAACCAAATGTTCATGCATTCAACTCATTTCCTGTCTGCGTATACTAAATATTTAATTAAACGTAATAACAAAGGAGAAGAAATAACACAGGAGTCTATTTTTTCCATGTAAAATCTCAGTTCAGTGAGGGCTGTAGTTAGCTACATAACTGCATGTACATGGATTTCACCCCTCCATTATGAGTGTTACAGCACTATGAGGCTGACATGGAGAGGGTGAATTAATGGGACATCAAATGAAACTAGGAGGAAACAAACTCAAAGCAAACAAAGGGAGTAGTTCTTTACACAGTAGACGGTTAAAGACAAGAGTGACACTCCCAGCCAAAGGACAGTTTGGATGCTGAGGGTTTACAAGGTTTCAGAAGAGATCACATGAGACCGTCAAAATGGAATCTATGAAGGTTGAAGACTGATAGATGCAATCTATGGGAACTCTTAACAGTGACTAAATTTATATAATGTGTCTACCTCAGGAAGTCTATGAACTGCAAAAGTTTGGAGGACAGTAGGCTGAGTTCTTTAGATAAGGATTATCTATAATACGGTTCAGGTATTTGTCTGATCATAGTCAGAATCAAGACACTACCACAGGTGAGTACATCTGACTGCACATGGCTATTGTTATACAAGACACCAAAAATGCTACCTTCTCTATAAAGCAGATATGTAAGGGGTTTAACCCAAAAGTATGGACTTAGTGAAAAATGACAGGAAAAGAGGGACGGAATGCAAAAATATTTCCTGGATGAGATGTTATTCACATCAATAGGACCAGAGGATTTATATAAGATCCATGAAAATTTGTGGTAGAATACTTGTATTGTAGGTAACTAAGGTTATCTAGTAATTTTCCTAATTTGATTCTTTTCCTTTCGTCTGAGGGAGCAAATATCTATTGTTTTCTATTACTCTATTTTATCAGTACTGCAGAAGAGCAGGATTTAATTGTTGCTGTTTCTTGAGATACCTGATCTTCCTTTTATTTAGAATCCCATTTGTCTATTTTTAAATGACACACATCTAAATCAAATTAAATTGAAGTTTTCCCAAAGAAAAACAGGTAGGTTTTGCTAGACTATGTGATAAAGCTCATCTGCAGACCCACATTGGAGCTCAGAGAGATGGCGTGGGAGGGTGAGTGGGACCCAGGTATCACCCTGCTGGGCTACTGCCAGGCCCATCACAGGGGCCACCAGTCCCTCAAAGGCCCATCTCCACAAGCCCAAAGGAGCACAGGGTGAACAATGGCAGGCAGAAATCCAAACTAAGGACTCCCAAAGAACCAACACCTTGCCTGGGCATCTTCCAGGTGGCTCAGAGCCATCAGCCTCATGATCCAGGTGTGAAATTCATCAAGATCAAGATTCAACAGGACCAGCTCTCTAGCTCACTTTGCAGACTGAGGGGCATTACTGCCCAGGGGCATGGGGTTAATTATGGGATGCAGGAGAATAACACTTCAGGATTGCACAGAATTTATTATGAGATGTTTAGGGGAGCAACCAAAAGCAGGAAAAGGGAGGGGCGTTAGGGAATTTTGGAAGGATCAACTGGGGGAAAATAGAGTGGTAAAGGGATAAAAATGGCCAGTCACGTGTAGATAGTCTGCTGAATATTATGCTTGTCTGGTGATGCTCTGTGCCTGTTCAGTGCAGTCTGCCTTATCTTCTTATTAAATTCCTTTCTAACTCTTCACTCAGGTGGTCTAGCTGGTGAATGGATGAAGTAGCCTGGGAGTGAGAAGGGAGTGGGTCTCCAAGGGCTGCTTCTGGGTGTGAGAGCACCTGTGTGTCTCTAAGGATGAGACCAAAGGGGTGTCAGCTATGGGACCAGGGGAGTCCTAGCCATCTCTGTGAGAGTGTGTGTGCATAACGATCTGTACCAGCAATTGGACTGGGGCTGTGTCGCTGGGGGGCTTGCATGTCTAGGTGCCAGCAAATGGGGAGGCTGGGATCCAGAGGCAAGGCTGCTGGAGGGATCCACTTTGTACACATGTGTGTATCGCAGCAGCCTTGCATCTCTCAGGCTGTTGGTTCCGGCATGATATATTTTTCGCTAATTGTTTTAAACAAACTGTGTATTTTCCCAATTCTCATTGATTCTGTTTGAAATATCAAAGCGACATTAGATACTGGCAAATGTATAACACCAAGGAATGAAGAAAAGATGTATAAATTCGAAAAGTCAAGGTTTATCAGCAAACATAGAATCTAGCAAACTTGAAATTTGGATTATTTTTTTCTTACGTGTGTCTATGTATAGCACAGTTATTTTTAGATCCTGTTATTCCATAGATAGAGACTTGATGTGAAAAGTGGGTCAAGGAGGCTGAAGAGCTGGGGTTAGGATTTCTCTGATTAATTTAAACATACAAAAATTGGGCAACTGTATAAAAAGTCAGTTACTAAAATTATTTATAGTGAAGGAGTGAACTTGGTCTGGGACTAGATTTCTAATATGGTGTGGGTAAGTAGGCTATTAATAAATATAAGAATTCATTCATATACATCTTTCAGCAGAAAAGGCATATGATGGTCCAAAAAACCCACAAAACAAATAGAAAAAAAAAAAAAAAGATTGCTATGTAGACCCACAGCAGTAATAATATAACCATCACGTTCAAGTACCTTCATGATCCACTTGAGATTAATTTGAAAAATCTCACAGGCTCAAACCTTACTTAAATACAATCATTGGTTTGTTTACTAGCTACAACTCTAATACATGCAATTTGTCAAGAAGATTTTCTGGAATGTCAAGAGTTTTAACAGGTCAGGAGTAGGCAAAATAATCTGTATACCTGTTTGCTAATGCTGAAAGCTCTTGCAAATCAGGCATGTTACTTCAGAAAATGTTCTCCCAATTTCTTCAGGAAAACATGGATTTTGCTCCTGAATGTTCAGTCAGCATCTCTGAGAAATTCTCCATTACTGAAAGCCTAAACAAACCCTTACAGAAATTTCATTTAATTATCGTGTACGTTAATCTAAAATTAAATACCAAAATAGATAGTTATAACACGTTTCATTTCTGAAGTGATGCTTTCCTATTGAGACAACCCTCACTTTTTATTTTATACTGAACATGATAACTTCACAACCAGTAATAAATGATCTCAGTGATTTATCTAAACACTTAAGGAGTATCCTCTGAATAGGTGGTCTACCATTCTACTCATGGTTAAATACATGGGTGCTAACTGAATTTCAATTAGTGTTTATAAAAACCATTTATTTTTTGAATGTGTAACAACAAAAAATGCACATATAGTCAAATCAGAGCACTACACTGCAAATCCAAAACAGACAGACCTTAGGTTACATTCAAAGGAGTACAGTCACAGAGAGCTAATTTTATAGTCATATAAACTATTAAAAAAAATATAAATAAATCTGTATGGTAACTTGAGAAAGATACTGATTTTAACAACTTAGTCTGGATTTTACTAGGACAGAATAGGCAAGGGAAGAGTAACACGAAAATTTTTCTCAGCCATAAAACTCAACTAAAATATTTCACAGAGGTAACACTGTCCTCAGAACAATTCAATTTTGTTTATACTAAAAAGACAAAAATAGAAAAAAAATACAGAAAACCAACAGTAAACCCCCCATACAAACAAACAAACAAATCTTTTTAACATTATAGCATAAGTAAATAATCTCAGAAAACATCCCTCTTGCAACCAGTCAGAGTTGGTATGTGTGACATATGAGACACGTGATGTGTCACATATTATTACAATAAATTCATCTTTTGCAGTGGCCTTTTCTGACTGGTTTGTGAGTTTGGTTTTATACAGTATGGCTATACAACTTTTTGTCATATATAAAAAGAAGACATGGAATAAAAATGCTACTATTCCTTAGACAAGTAAAACAAAATCCTTGGGTAAATCTCTGAAATGTAATAATATAGATTACACCTAAACTATAATTGTATTATATTAATGTTTTTATGGAAAAGATATTTGTCATCGCTGTCATAATAAGGTATCTTCCTTGCAGAGTCTATTTTTCTGCTTTGAGAGGACAGTAGGTCTAGAATTGGGCTTTAGCTCACACTTTAGCTCACAGGAAGAGCTGGAAAGTTAGCAAATTACACCTTTCATAAACAGCAGATATCCAGATCTTCAGTTTATTCAGCTAAATACTGACAGTGTTATATGTTAACTCAGTTGAGGTACAATTTATTAAGATATGGATAAACACAGTAGAAAATAAAACTAAAGATATAAACCTTGAAACAAGCATTATGCTGTAGAGAAATGCCTTGACAGGTGATATTAATCATTTACAGAGAATAGCATAATAATTTTTGTTCAGTATTAGAGTCAGTATGAAATACTTCTTCAGTGGTAAAAGAACAAGAAAAATATAAGAGTACCTACACACAGTACAAAAAAGCTCCTGGAAACTTCAATATTTCATTAAAAATTATTGTAAATAATTTTTGAGTGTGTGGAGTTAAAAAGTTCTTGGCATCTTATGATAAAAGAGAGCTCACAAGGCATGCATATTGTGGAAAATGTCATGCACACTCCAGAACATAGTGCTGGGAATGAGCAATCAGGCAAAAAGGTTGGAAAATAGAAAGCTTAAGTGAAGGAGATATATACATAGGGGAGACAGAATTTTGACTGGAATAAATCACAAAACCTTTGAAATAACATATATGTAAATCAATCTACATCAGCAGATCAATAATACATTTGCAGTTCCATAACTATTTCTTTTCCTTAAACGCTTATATTCCTATCTGCACTGCATATGTACACAAATAAATGTGTTAAGAAATAGGGCAAATATTTATAAACTCAGATCACACAAATCCCTTTTTTGATTTCAGATAATACGTCCTCTTCCTATTCACAAGATTGTAAAATACATTTAGGGTTTCCAAATGAAGACTTTTAGATAAAACAAAGGTTTTCAGATAAAATTCCCTGTAACTCTTAGCCATCATATGATGAAGTAACACTATGCCCAATACTGCCACTGTGAATTATAGAAAGTTGAAAAAATATCTTTAGAATTTTTCACGTTGTTTGAATCGTCATTTCCTGTGATACATATTAAATTCTCTTGGAGGTATGCCAGATGACCTAAGCAAGTATCAGTCAAAGCATCTGTGGGTGTCCTGGATATTTCATAGAGGCACTGATGAATTGCCCAAGTGATTACTTTCACTTTCTGAAAGCTACGAATATGACTAACATAATGGTAGAGCACTGTTCAGAAACACAGTTTCTAAATTAAATAATTGCCGGTGTCCATGCATGTGAATCCACTATCATCCTTTCACACAAAAAACGAGAAAAACAGAGATAGATATAAAATATTTTCAGAACAATTCACAAATGATGGTACTGTGGCATCATCTGATTTACTGATGTCTTTGCTAGCTTCAAAACATGTGTATTTATGTTGTCATGTTTACAAAGAGAATATATGCTATTTGTGAACAGATTTTGTTTTGGACAAAGGGAGAATACCAGCAAAAACAACACTAAGACGCAAGCAGGATGTTAGTCTGAAGGTCAGTAGTAACAAAGACCTGCTTATGTCATTATGCTGCAAAACATGAGAAAAGTTAAGCATACATAAATTTCCATAGCTGTATTGTCTTCAGAGTATTTTTTTTTGTGAGACAGAAGTCTAGTCTTTTCATAATTTTTTTTTTTTTTGCAATTGCTATGTGAATTGCAATATATATATTTACATATGGATATAACTTCCAAATATTTATCCAGATTACATCCTGTCCTGGAAAACATATTTTTCAACTTTCTCTGTGGAATCTTTCTTCTGATTGAACTTCAAAGATGGACATTAAAAATCAAACAATATAGAAATCATAAGGAGCATGAACGAAATCTCTTTATGTTCAGTGGTGTTCTGTGGTTTTAAGTAACTTTTGTAAAGTACTAATGATCTAAGTTATTACTAGCTTTTGATATTCAGCAATGAGCACGTACAAGAGAAAGAAGAAGATGTGGCTTTATGATTGTTTTCCTTGGAGGTTAAATGTCTGTGTGAAGACTAAAAGCACAGAAAATGAGCATGGGACTAAGAAACAGCATGAAACAGGAGAAAAATAAGTAAACAGTTAATTGGTCAATTAACAGTATTTTATACATGTAAGCAGATATAATGTCATTTAAGAATAGGGAAATAGGTGAAGACATATCTGAAGGCTATAATTTTATCATTTTGCCTTTCAGCAAACCATGAAAATGTTTTTGCATTTAATGTTATTCAGTATGACAGCCTAGAGAAAGGAAAAATGAATAGTCAGATTTCTATACTGCTGTATCAGTGGTTTACAGGAAGGAGAATTCATTTGAACTGTAAGTAGGCTAAAACTGGATTTTTTCCCGTTTATAGCACAATGTTTCTGGCTGAAAATGAGAGGAAATACTTTGTTTTTATTTGACGCAGTTACTGCAGAGGTAAAGAGATGAGGGGCTTAATAGCACTAATAGCAGTAAATCTATACCAGGGCTTTTTGGTCTGCAATCTACAGGAGGCTAAAATAGAGGTCTATAAAATCCTGAGTGTCATGGAGAATGTTGTTTACCCTCTTTTCCAGTGAAAGCTCCATGGTGCCAGGTTCAGAACAAATAAAAGGGAATACTTCTCCACACAAAACATAGTTAAGCTATTGAACTGTTTGCCACAGGACATTTTGAGTGCTCAAAGTTTATGTGTGTTCAAAAGAAGATTTGAAGTGATTTCTAAAGAAAAAACCTTTGAGGTCTATTAAATAGAAAGAAATCACCTCTGGGTTAGGAAGACCTTGAGTTACAAATCATTATATGCTGGAAGAATGTAAGCACCTAAGAAAACATCACTGCACCTGTCCTGGTCTTACGCTCTTTCCTAAGCATCTGCATTGGCCCTGTCAGAAACTGCACATGGAACTGAAAGGATTTTAGTACTGACTTTCTATGCCATTCTGCAGCTCTATTCTTAAACGTGTTATTTGCAAATAGGAACATAATGTATCCGTGGAGACTTGCAAAGTCGAAGTTTAGGGTTTAAGCTCCAAGTCAAGAGCTCTATAAATAAACAATAATCAAAAAACAATATAATAGTAAATAATGCATTTTTTAACATTTATTCAAGTCAAATCAACACAAAAGCCCTCTCTTAAACATCTTTAAGTGCTGCGAATGTACTCTGAGTTCAGGACTCCTAGTAATCCCAAGACTTCTTCCTCTTGTCAGCCTCACAAAGAGGAAAGATTTTCTGGTTTGAAGTCGGTTGAAGGTTGCAAAATTGTTTGAATGTATAATCATATACTTATGTATTTGAAATATAAACACTGAAACGGAAATACCTGCACAAGTATAGCTGACAGCTTCATCTAAATTTTTCTATTTTTTTCTTAAATAATTCTGAAGGCAAAATGGAAAGATACATTGCCATAATCAATTTCATGATGATGTTGCTACTCACGGTCAATTTATTTTATGTTAATGTGATGAGGAAGGCTTAATTTTATATATTTAGTTGCTGAGCTTGGAAATGTTACGACAATTCATAATTTCATAACAAAACTAATTTTTGTTTGGTTAATATTGTTATCTGTTCTTTGTTTTCCAGACCAGCTGAGAAAAAAAATGAATAGTCCTCCATGGGCTAGTAAAATTTGCGTGCCAAGGTTTTAATACTGAAAGTGTCTGAGTTCAGAATAGAAATGAGTCATTAGTATGAAACAGTTTAACATTGTCAAGTGTATTGAATAGAAAATTGAAAGTGTAAAAATACAATTGTTGAAGTCTTTTTATGGATCCTTGAACTGGTGATCACATACAGACCACTGACAGGGATTATTTTATATTTGCCCTGAGATCTCAGAGCATACATGATTTTGCTCGCTTGTGACTATGCAGCTATTTCCAATGAAAATGAAAATAAGGGCTTGTTGAGCCATGACCTCACTGTAAGATTCACAGTCAGTATTAAATTCAAACCCTGTATTCTGCAACCATGAAATATTTTAGAAGCGCCAAAATGCTGCAGTGCTGAAGAGACACATGTTGAACTTTTATGTGGCTTACTATAAAGGAACAATAAATTAAAACAATTTCAAAGATATACCTATCTATTTTTGGAGCTATGCTAGTTTTGTCTTTATTGATCTAAAAATAAAACCATAGGCTTAAAAGTGTAAGTAATAAAAACAAGTAAAGCTGTTTAAAAAATAAAATATTAGAATTTCCTCTTTATATATTTCACACAAAAGTACTGCAGCTTCACTTTTTCCAGGTGGTTACTCCTGCAATATGCAGTTCTGCTAAATCCTTTTCATTAAATTTCTTCATAGTAGCTTGTATGGGGCTATGTTTTGGATTTGTGACTAAAAGAGTGTTACTAACACACCCATGTTTTAGCTAGTGCTGAGCAGTGCTTACGCAGCATCAAAGCCTTTTCTGCTTCTCACACTACCCCGCTAGCAAGTAGGCTGGGGGCGTGTCATGTTAAAAGGAATATAGTTTCAATATTTGCCTGTCAGAGTCCCAGGACTTTCACTGATTTACTATCAGAATCCCAGCAAAGGACTTTCACCGAATCAGATTCATAAATAAACAAAATTAGTTTAGCAAAAATAATAACAGTTTTGATATTTGTCTGTCAGAGTCCTAGCAAAGGACTTTCACCGAGTCAGATTCACAAATAATCGAAATTAGTTATTTTATTGAGAGCAACAGAAAGAAATTTGAGATTGCCATTCACTAACTGCAGTAGTGCTAATTAATTAAGGTTAATATTGTTAGCCAAAAAATAATGATAATACAACAACCTGCGGGTAACATTCACCAGAGGGTGAAAGGTGCAGCACTTACCCAGAAAGGCGTCCCTGCCTGGGGTGGAGGAAGAGAACGCAACCCGTCGACTGGTCCGTCAGGTACCAAGTTCCTTCTCTCCCAATTTAACAGTCATTTTCTCCATCTTTTTAACCCCAAAATTACGAGGTTTCCCTCCCCTAGGTGACGTGTAATATGATTTGGGTGGGGAGACAAGTGCTATAGTCATATATGTTTAGCATGATCTCTAAAATCTTCATTAGCATATACAGGGGTGTCAACGTTAGTATGCATTTCACAGGTAATGAAGCAAAGGTCAATTATCAGGCATGGCAGAAACAAAGAACTATACAAGTTTGTGTTATTTTGATTTTACTGTCTTTGCTGATGAAAAGCAGGGATATCTTTGTCTCCACAGGACAGGTCTGTTATCCATATATCCTGTGATAGCCAGACAAGTCTTTACCCCCTTAGGTTGCACAAGAGATAGCAAAACCAGTCTTAATTGCTCTTTGAGCGCAGACACTTCACCTCATTCATGCAATTCACTAAGTCAGCCAACCTACTAGCAAAGATACTCCTGTTTCTTCTAGATAGGTCAATCCTACCTTTCCCCAGTAGGCTGTATTAGTCAAAGAACTTGTGATTGTAGAAACTAAAGCTTTGGTGACATCATCATCCACAAAGCCAGGTACTGATCTGCACGATGCATTGACTTCTGCCTGTCCTTATCTCTGACTGGTGAGAAAGAGATTTAAAAGGAAAGAAAAAAAATATTTTTTAAATCTTCTGGTAATTTTAGCTGATTTTTTTT
>VYZM01019749.1:25758-45587 GCA_013398915.1 Dromas ardeola | reverse complement strand
CTTCAGAACTGCTTTCCAGCAGGTCCACCCCTAACCTATATTGGTTCCTGACATTCTTCCTCCCCAGGTGCAGGACCCTACATTTGTCCTTGTTGAACCTCATTAGGTTCTTCTCTGCCCAGCTCTCCAGCCTGTCTAGGTCACGCTGGATGGCAGCACAGCCCTCTCGGGTGTCAGCCACATCACCCAATTTGGTATCATCAGTGTATCATACAACTTTTCAGTATTGGACTTTTCAAAAAGTAAGAGAAAAATAGCATTTTTCTGATGAGATGCTGAACTTTGGATTTTTCTAAGTCTTTCAGACAAATGCTTTAAGTCTTCCTACCCTGATTCAACCCATGTTGTATTGCCACCGAGCAAGCAAGAGCAAACACGGAAGACATCACAGATTCTTCCTGGCATATGTTGGCAGTCAACCACAACTGCCAGCAGAACCACTTCTGCTGAAATGTTAACTTGTTTTTAGGTATCTCAAATTTGCTTTTGTTGCTTACAAGTGCAATGCAGGCTGATGTTCTCCTAAATGTTTCATTACTGGTTTTTATTCAAAAGTCATGATACTGAACTTGCTTTTCAGCACAAAGAGATCCTCCTTCTGTTTCTTTGTAAAAAGGAGGGTTGAAGTTACATATATATATATATGTATATATAAAAAAATATATACTTACACAATAATTTCTCACCACACTTCAAAACTAAAATTACAGGATCTGAGGAACTGGCATCTTCTCATTTTCTCCTACAAGCCACTTTTGCTATTCAACTATGTCTCTATGAACAACTTTGGATTATTCAAGGAACCCCCTGCTGTTTCACATTATGAAAGTGCTGTATATCTGCTGTTCTACATTTCCTTATCCAATGTATCATGATGTGAAGCTTGGTGCAAGCATGTACACCATCCATGTCTACCACAAGAGGAA
Organism: Dromas ardeola; assembly: GCA_013398915.1. Classification (NCBI taxonomy): domain Eukaryota; kingdom Metazoa; phylum Chordata; class Aves; order Charadriiformes; family Dromadidae; genus Dromas; species Dromas ardeola. Next base: position 44,661 of record VYZM01019749.1, on the reverse strand, counting down.
ATCAAGACTCAGAATAATTTTGACAAATTTTATAAAACTCCGGTGGGAATGGACTCCACTGTTCCCAGGGAAAGACTTGTCCCTGAGTCTAAGCGTGTATTAACCACTCTCTATCATATCCTGTTTCCATTTAAAAAAACACAAACAACTTATTTTTGCAGGCCTGAGGAAAGCAGTGATATGCTCTGATAGTTTTTTTGATCTGGTTGACTGAAGGTTTATACTGAGAAATGTTTTAATAGAAAGTGTCCAGACACAGTTAAATCCTCTAAGGTTCCACTAAATATTTTGCTGTTTCATATAAAGCATAGTAAAGTTCACAAGAAACGTATCTGAAAACTATACAGTTACTTAGGGGGTATAATTGGAATATTTGATCTCAAATCATAATTCTTGCCTAAAGCCCTAATCTTTCTTGTTGGTACATTTGTTTTTGAGGTGATGCTACTTTCTCTTCTGTTCTTTTTGCAAGAAAAGCTAATGTGCCACAAAAACTTGTTTCTGAACAAGACTCCATAAACCTGAATGTAACAGAGGCGCTTCCTTGTAGAATGCAAGTAACCAGTTTCTTAAAGTGAGTATAGTTTAAATTCTGAATTTCTCAGTATTTCCTTTGACTTCATGCGTGGGCAATATCTAGTCCAGATGAATTGTACACATCCAGTTTAACACTGATCTTTTCTAAGTGCTGAACCCCTAAAAGAAGGAAAGAATTCTGGGAGCAACCTGCATAATATCATTCAATAGTTCATTAAACTGCACCCTGCCACTGTGGAAATGACTGCTGCTTTAACTAGTAACCAATTTTGGATAGACAATTATCTTCTTATTATCCTATAGAACAAAGTAATGTGCTATTCCTTCATTTATTTTCTAAGGTGTATAAAACTGCTGTAAAAATTTTGCTGAAACACCTGGCTAAACTGGGAGTAGCGCAGATGACATACCTGTCTTTTCTCAAAAACACATCCCGTGTTATTCTTACAGCCTTGTTGAAATCAATTGGATGAAGAATAGTTGAAGAAATTTGAACTCAGACTGGCTTAAGATGACAGTAGAAGGACAAGAGAAACTTGTGAAAGCACTTGTTTCCTACAGTACTTCAGAGCTTTTAGTCTCCATTCAATCCCTCTCTAAGTTATTAGCGCCTCCTGTACTTTTGAATTTCTCAGATCTAATAGATAATAACTATCATAGTTAAAAAGGAAACAAAACCAAGTAAACAACAACCTCTGCTGGTATATTTAGAAAGAGATTTTATCTCCAACTATTCAGCTCCTGAAATCTTCAACAAAAGATGGATGCTTGAGAGAGATTTTTATTTTTATAATCTATTTAATTTAAACCTAGTTTGTTGTCTGGATAAAACTTTGTAAAAACACAATCTTCATCATAATATAAATTGCTGAATATATTAAGTTTGTAATAACTGGATTTGATAAAACACACATGAGAAAAGCTCTCTTAGTGCTGACCTGTTACTTAAATGAAATTACAGTGTTATGGTTTGAGCTGGGCTGGCCAATGACAAGACAACAGATGCTCCCCCCACCTCTCACTCCAAATAGAGGAGGAAGAGAGATAAAGAGTTACAAGTTTAGAAAAAGCTAAACTACTTTAATGAAATATTAATAATAAAATAAAAACAAAGTAATAAAATATATGCAATATATATAAATACGTACAAAACCATATCAAGCTCCCAGGGAAATGTCACCAGCAGGCACTGGGAAAGTTCCAAACTGGACTCAGTAACAAATGGGAACTGGATTCCAGAACACACTGATGGGGATCAAAGGCGGACAAACTGACAGGGTCCTCTTCAGATATCAGTCATTGAACAAAGATATCCACTAAAGAAGGCAGACCCTTCAAAAAGAAACAACCTAACCCCTTTGATCCCTCAGCTTTTATACTGAGCATGACAGATGGGATGGAATACCCTATTGGTCAGTTTGGGTCACCTGTCCTGTCCACTCCTCCCCACAGGTGCAACCCCCTCCATGGGGTAAACAACCAAGTCAGCTGACCCTGATTGCCACAGCAATAAGTATAAGCAAAAGCCTCTCTCATTTCAGCAGAAAATTGACTCTACTTTGCTCCAAGCTAGGATATAGAGTATCTTTCTCAATTAGACAACACATAACAAGGCCTCATTGTTAAATAAAATTATCAGAGGACCGATAGGTTTGATGCAAGCATATCAGCATAAGATGTTTAATGAGAGAGACTGAAAAAGTTGTATATATTCTGAATATTACCCTGACTCAATACTGACTTGACTTGCCTTTTGCCTTGACTTTAGCTTGGTCTAAAAGTAATGAATACACATCAGCCTACCCGATTTCAAAACACTTTCAAAAGTAATCTCTGATAATAAAATGTGAACTGAACTAGATTCTTTGATCCATTTTTTTTCATTGTTACAAATGAGATAGGAAATATGTACTGTTAATCTGTTGCCTTGCAACAATTTCCACTATTAAATACTGCTGAATGCCTATACTAAATTATTTGATTCTGGTGACAAAATGCCCATGAAGTAAACTGGGAGAGCTATTTTTCCATCTCACACATCACATGTGTCAGTATGTGGTGGAAAAAAAGTGAGTACAAAGGGAATCACTTATATTTTCATTAGCATTTTAAAGAAGTTGAGTTGTCTACCTTTAATTAAATGGCACGTGTAGTAGCTATATATGGAGATGACATCAAATTATATGTGTGTTTGAGTTACTTTGGTAGATTTGGATATATGTAAAAAGAGGAAATAGGTAGGTAGGTAGTAGGTAGGTAGGTAGAAAGGTATTGATAGAGACAGAGCCAGATACACGTATATGGATTCTGCATTTCAGGAGAAATACATTAGAAATTCTGTTCATATACTTTGACTAAAGAAATATTAAATGAATGTTCATAATTTAGTCCCACCTAACATAATTAGTTTATTTAGAAGAACATGTAGCTAGCATTTTCCATTAAAAAAAAAATCCTAAGATGTTACTCAATTTAATATAAAATCAAATTAATAAAACATTCCATAATAATTTAAATAATTTTCTATTACTTATACATTACTATTAAATCATGTTATGCTGTGTTTAATTTTATTGATTTTGTCAGTATTTGCAGTGAAGAACTCATGATTATATAGTAATTTGACAAAACGTTATATCAGAAATCTAAATACTGTTTAGACATTGAGTGATAACACAGTTAACTATGGACAGGTATCTATGCAACTGCTACATTACAGAAACTCTTGTGGTAGCATCTTATTGTGTCTGAAAACAGAGAACTTACATAAATGGATACTCAGTTTACACTAAAATTAAGAACTTAGGTTGGGTTCACCATACCCCATTAAAAGAATCTATTTGAAAACTGTGGCACAGGTGTATTTTTTTTTCCATGGAAAAGAGAAAGATATTTCTAGAGACAGCTTCACATGTTAATTTAGTTCACATTCTTGAGGTGCTTATCTGTCCACGTTGACAGTAAATAATAGAACCTCATTTAATTATCAAAATTTATTGGAGATGAACTTGTCTTTAGGGTTTTGTTGGGGATTTTTTGTGTGTGTGTGTGATCTTTCACAAGTCGTTCACTCTGAAGAAAAAAAAAAAAAAAATTACTCATCTGTCTGTATAATATTTTTAGAAGCATGGAGGAAAACTCCTAATCAAACAGCAGCATCAAATGCCTGAATTTGTGACAGGTTGAACTAAAGGGAGTCAGAAGTTTAGACATATGTTTATGTCTCTCAGAAGATAAATAATGCCTCCTTAAGTACGGTCGAGTCATAGAAGAGAAATTATAGCAGGTTTTCAGAATAATAGGACTTGTAAAGTCATCATGCATTTAAGAAAAAAAAAAAAAAAAGACTCTTTTGTGAACCACTAACAACACGTCTGCCAATCAGAATACAAGGATAAGAATACTATAAAAGATATTAAGACACCTATTGTGATTCATAATGTATATTTTAAAATTAAGAAAGTTTGTAGACACTTTTGTTTTATCATAATGCAAAGAAATAGTAAATGAGAAAAAAACATATTACATAAATGGATTAAATTCGTTTCTCTAGTCGGCTGTGACCAATTTCCTTCCCATGTATTATACAATAGTATAAAACAGAAGCTTTACAGATTATCAAATTTAGATCTGGAGGCTTTTCTTTCATTAGATTTTGTGTGTCAGTGCTTTTTCTGTGCAAATAGCTTTTTGTTTATGGAAATTTCTGACTATACCACATAATTTATTTACCTTTTGAGACAATAGGAGATCAACATCCATGAAAATAACATACTGGAGATAAAAGCAAGGATGGTAAGTTCAGCATTTAACATTAAAATCCCCTGATTAAAAACTCTGTCTTAATAAAGAGAAAATGATTTGATCCTGTTGTATACTAAAATAAGTTTTCTTGGCATCTGTATTCCATTTCTTGATTCGGCATTCTTTTACAGTCATATGAAATATTTGATTCCTGACATTCTTTTTTCATTTTGCTCTATACCTGTGAAAATCTTTAGCTTTAAAAAGAATTTTATTTAACATCATTATTTATTGCATGTCTTTTACATTGTATATTTTGATAATAGGATGTTTTTAAAGTGATACACAATTGCATGAGGTGCATTTGCTACCTGTTCTCTTGCTATTCCTTCAACACATTCTAATTAATTACATCTAATAAATGAAAAACACAGTCACAGGCTTTAAAATGTCATGAATAACTTCGATGAAAATATTACTACCATTCTTAAAATATATATGTATTTTCAGTAGCAAATATCTGAATCAGAAATGCTTCAATGTGTTGTATAATGATCTGTAAAAAATAATTATTTACCTTAAAGTTAATTTATAAGCATTTTTTTAATATATATCATACTGTTTGTGAGTATCATAGACGACAATTAAGGATAAGATCTAGAAAAAAAAACAAATATTTTTTTTTGCCTTGAGCAGATTTCATCTGACAGCAATTTCCTATTCAATGATTATTCATAATAGTATAGTACTATTAATAAAGATGAGTACTTTGGAGCATTTTAATAAAATTCTTTGAATTATTTCTGCATTTATTTTAAAAATTTACTTATTCTTACTCATACCTATTTCTTTGATACTTTTTCTGTGAATTGCTTCAGCATGTAGCTGAAATTGACAGAGACAGTCTTGACATTTGGCTTTCTATTCTTACTGCTTTCTGTGTTTTGTTTTCCATTTGAATGAGATCTAAAAATTAAGAGATGCCTTAAACAATCTTTTGTTCGATCGTCACAGCAAATCAAAGGGAAATATCACAAATTCACAAAATGTGTTTAGCTTTATTTTCTCTTGAAAAGCCACATATAACAATACTAAGCATTAAAGACTAAAATTTAAGATCTAAGTCTACAAAAGATAATAAACCTTGTGAGCTTTCTAGCAAGCCAGTAGAACAATGATCTTTTTGTGCTTAAGTCAATGTGAAAAATTTCCGCAAGTGACTGAAAGGATATAACTCTCTCCATAAACTGTTATTCTTTGTCACATTACCCATATATCATGAAGCTTGTATTATCTCCACCTTAATACTCTTTGAAAAAGAAGTTGGTTCTTAAACTTTCTTTTGACTGTGGTCAACAGATCTTGAGCTCCCAGAGTGGACTTCACCCTCATGGTGAGAGCTTACTGCTGAAGAAGGCTTATACGCACTTAACTTCATTGGCATCAGTCACTTTGGATTTATGCTGAAGTCAGAGGAAAGTCAAGCCTGCAGAGTAAAGCTTATCTACTTCACTCAAAAGAAGGTGAATGAATGACTGAATGTGTGTGATACTGCAGATATTACCCTTAAAACTGACCTGGAAACACATGGAAGACTGCATTTTTTTCTGGTACCTGCTTTATGAAGATACAGTACTTAAACTGCACCTAAAATTGAAGTGATTGAATGGTACTGAATGGAAATATTGGTTCGTGTTTATCTGAGGATATCAGAAACAAGAAATGTCTTCACCTTGATGATCTGTATTCAGGACACTGAATAAGTGTTTAACCTCAAAAAAATACAAGCAAATGTCTTGCTTCTTTTTCCAAAACTCACAATGTGCAGAAGAAACAAGGACAAAAAAGAAATATAATTAAATGAGAATTTAACTATGTCTTGGTTTGAAACTCTTAGCATTTCTTCCTCTATTTCTTGGCTTTTTTGGCAGTTGGTGAGCTTAGTAAATGTTGTTGGGGTGAGTAATTCACAAATTTCATTTTATTAGGGGTACTTGGGAGAAAAGGGGAGGCAAACTGCTACTCAAATGACTGAACTGTTTTTTGGTTTGGGGTTTTTTTCATTATGTATGTTAAGCTCTGAAAGCTTTGGAAGGCATGCAGGAAGGTAGCTGAGCACTTCATTATGCAGATACCATTATGCAGATACCAATTTGTATCCCATAATTCAAATAATGGATGCATCTCAAGCATGAAGCAAAATGTGAGAAAGGGACAAAAGTTTAAAGACTTAAATAAGATGAACGCTATGTATCCTATTGTGTAAATGTTCATAATTAAGATTATGACGTATGCCAACAGAGTGGGAGAAGGAAATAAAGATGAAATGTAAGTGTATTTCTCTGTTCAATATATTAGACTTTTTATAGAAATATAGCTTAAATGCTAGAAAGTGCAGACATGGATAAGTAGCTATACATTGTCTGAAAAAGTCTTTAGATTTTTTTGACCAGCAGAAAAATACAACAACTTTATTCATGTCTCTTTAAGGATTTCCCATCATTAGCATATATGGAGTCACTGGAGGTTTTGGAAAAATATTCCAATTATAAATCTAAAAAAAAACCAGAAGTGGAAAAAGGAAAAGCTCATGAAGTATTTGTTAAAGTCACAAAAAGCTGACAGTAGTATTATCATAGAAAGATGCATATATTATTGACTTTCCATTCTCAGTGTACTAACCAATTCAGAACTCACTGAGATTCTATACCTCAGAATATAATTCTTGCATACTGTTTTCATCACAAGAATATGGAAAGGAAACATTAAAATTGAAGAACAATGTAGTTCATTCAATGAGAGAGAAAATGGCACGTAGTTCTATAAGGAAGCCATTGAGAATTTAGGCAGATAGGTCATATGCACCATCTTTTACCAACACATATGTTTAAAAAGTACAACAGTTTCTAGTAGTATAGTCTAAAAGGTATCACTATAACAAAAAGCAAATTTTTTAATACTGAAAATCCTTGTCTGTGTTATGTGTTTGGTCCTGCAGAAGTCCCGTGCATAAATGAGCGTATCCAAGACAATGTAAAGTTTTCTATTTCCAAAATGTCAAATAGTTCAAACAAAACAAGAAATAAAATCAGAAGTGCTGAATAAAACAGATATAAATATATATTCCTTGCAATAAAAAAAAAAAAAAAAAAGGTTAAATTTCTTTCTCCTTAATTAGTGACAGAGCTGGTCAAGTGTTTAAAGACTGTATCAAATTTAAAATGTAACTACTATCTAGCTGATCATTTAATTTCCACACAAAGTTTAAGTTCTAAAATAACTCACTTTTATAAAGATACAGGCAAATTAATAAAGGTCCTCATAAACTGATGAAGATACAGGTTATAATGTTTTTCAGCTTACCCTGCGGACATTTCTTTATATCTCATCTTTATTGCTAGGTAATTTTTCAGGCTGTGTTCCTGTCCTCTTTTCATATCTGCAACACTAAAACTGTATATTTTAAGGGAAATCTGGGCCTAATGAAGTTGCCCACAAATGTTTCATTGAGTTTAACAGGTACTGATTATCCTTTCCAAAACCGTGACAGTCTAGAGCTATGTTCTCTCTCCACTTAATTCAAGCCACTTCTTTCTCAGCTCTGTTCCCTATTGGCTTTGAAACTCTCCAAAATATGCAAGAACAACTTGTACAAAAACTTTGCTAATTTGTCTCGCAGTGCACAGAGATAAATTACAAGAAATAGATAATGCAGCTAATGAAGGTTTTTCTTATTGCATGTGGTGGTTTAACCTTGACTGGCTGCCAGGCCCCCATCAAGCCACTCCTCCACTCCTTCTCCTCAACAGAGGAGACAGGGCTAGAAAATAAGATGGAAAAGCTTGTGAGTCAGGATAAAGACACTGAGATCACTTACCAATTGCCATTATAGGCAAAACAGATTCAGCATGGGGAAAATTAATTTAATTTCTTACCAGTTAAAAATACAGTAAGATGGTGAAAAACAAAAACAAAACCTTTAAAACCTCCCCTCCCCAACCCCTTTTTCCTAGGCTCAACTTCACTCCTTCATTCCCAACTACTTTACCTCCTTCTCCCCTCCCTGAGCAGTGCAGGGGGGGGTGGAGAATGAGGGATTGTGGTCATTTCATTTGCAGCCACACCTTCCTCCTCACACTTTTCCCTTGCTCCAGAATGGGTCCTCTCCATGTGCTACAGTCCTTCATTAATTGCTCCAGCCTCCACAGGCTGCAGTGCCTGCCAGTAGCCTGCTCCAGACATGTCCACCTGCTCTGGCGTGGAGTCCTCCATGGGCTTCGGTGTGGCCATCTTCTGCAATGATGTCCTCCATGACCTGCATGGGAACAAACTGGTTCACCATGGACTTCTCCATGGGCTGCAGAGGAATCTCTGCTCTGGTACCTAGAGCACCTCCTCCCCATCCTTCTCCGACCTCAGTGTCTGCAGCGTTGTTTTTCTCACATTTTTCTCATTGCTGTTTCTCACAGCTGCTGCACAGTGGTTTTTACCCTTTCTTAAGTGTGTTATCATAGAGAACATCTTGTCCAAGTCCCCTGCTCAAGCAAGGGCACCTAGAGCTGGTTGCCCAGGACTATGTTCAGACGTCTTTTGAATATCTCCAAGGATGGAGACTCCACCAACTCTCTGGCCCACTGTCCCAGTGTTCAGTCATCCTCACAGTAAAAAAAAAATAGTGTTTCCTGATGGTCAGGTGCCACATACTGTTTTTCAGTTTGTGCCCATTGCCTCTGGTCCTGTCACTGGGCACCACTGAAAAAAGTGTGGCTCCATCTTCTTTACACCCTACCTTCAGTTATTAATAAATGTTTATGAGATCCCTCTGAGTCTTTTCTTCTCCAGGCTGAGCAGTCCCAGCACTCTCAGCCTTTTCTCGTATGTGAAGTGCTCCAGTCCCTGAATCATCCTTACACCCCTTTGTTGAACTCTCTCCAGTATGTTCATTATTCTGTTGTACTCAGGAGCCTAGAACTGGACACAACAGCTATGGCCTCAACAGTGCTGAATAAAAGAGAAGGATCACCTTCCCTGACCTGTTGGCACTATTTTGCCTAATGTAACTCAGGATACCATTAGCTTTCCTTGCCACATGGGCACATTGCTGGCTGATGTTCAACTTCTTGTCCACCAGGACAAGGAGTGCATGACTTTGCATTTCCCTTTTTTGAAATACATTTTGAAATGTCAACCCATTTCTCCACCCTGCTTCTGGGTGGCAGCACAACCCACCTGTGTATCGGAATGGGGTTTTCCTCCCTGGATGCAGAACTTTGCACTTCCCCTTGTCCAACTTCATGAGGTTCCTGTCAGCCCATTTCTCCCATCTGTGAGAAACTGGAGTTAAGACTCCTCCAGGCTGGAGTTAAGACAGTAGATTGATTTAATAACAACAATAAGAGGCAACAGATATTTGTGTTTTCAGGATCTGGGTTTACACTGTTATGTGGGAGATTGTTTAACTCTGAGGAAGATAAATATGCTTTATTTTGTAAAGGAACTCTGTTTTGTTCTGGAGAAAGATACTTCTCATGTATTGCCAAAAAGAAATGTAAAGAAGACTAATTTCTCTCAAAGCTTAATCTTAGTTGTTTTTTCCTTATTTTTAGTTTTCTTGTTTTTCAGGTGGTACCAGCCACATAAGGAGACCTACTGTGGCACAAAACACACAAATATTTTAAAATACTCCAGCCTCCTGTAAGTCCTGAAATAATGTAATATATTCATCGCAGCGATGAAAGCAAGGTAAATGAAAAGTATATATTCTATTTCATTTTACTGGCAAATTTATTTGATTCATAATCAAAGGATTCTCGATGCTTACCTCTTCTGTGAAATATGATTGAAGGCCAGGCAAAGACAGGGAATACATTTCTGTAAATAAAAGTATTTTGTTCATTCTCTTGTGTCCTTTTTTTGAGGACAAATCTTTTTGCAGACTGTATTCCACAGTTTAATGTCAGACTACTCTTTAAAGCACAGTCACACTAATTTTTAGCTTACTTTCTTCCTATTCTGATTTGATATTTCCTTTTCTGCAACATTAACATTAATCTTCCTTGTAAAGGGTTGTTTATTCATATAATAAACACCCTCAAATTTGCCACATTCATTGACATTCTTAGCAAAGAACAGAAAATTAATGTACGTTTAATGTTGCAAGATTTTTGCCACAGGCTAGAAAGTGCCTTTAGATTAAGATATTTCAGTAAGGATTTTATATTAACTTTTATGGTCCAACGTGAACAGAAGATAACTTCAAAACAACATTTTCCAAAATAAGTAACATGCTACAATGATGTGCCCATCTCTCTATGAAAAATGCATTACTTTATCAAGTTACAATGATCCTATCAAAACATATATACAATATATACAAAACCTGTGTCAAACTCCCAGGATGACGATCACATCCCAGGCTGGACTCAACGATGGATGGGAACTGGATTCTGGATCTGGATTCAGGAATACATGGACTGGGATCAAAGGCAGATGAACAGACAAACTTCTCCTCAGATGGCATCCACTGAAGAAAGAGGCTGACCCTTTGGTGCCTCAGCTTTTATACTGAGCATGTTTAACTATAAACATCAGGTGTTATCACTGGAAGAAGATACTGTCTGAAGAATATGCTGTTAATTTCAGAAAGTGCAGCCAGTTAGAAGACACTTAACTGAAAAGTTATAAATACTGAAAGAGCGGGTGTCAGGAGGATGGGGCCAGTCTTTTTCCAGTGGTGCCCAGTGACAGGACCAGAGGTAATGGGAACAAACTTGAACATAGGAAGTTCCATCTCAACATGAGGAGGAACTTCGTTACTTTGAGGGTGGCAGAGCACTGGAACAGGCTGCCCAGAGAATGTCTCTGGAGACATTCAAAACCCACCTGGATACATTCCTGTGCAACCTGCTCTAGATGAACCTGCTTTGGGTTGGACTAGATGATCTCCAGAGGTCCCTTCCAACCCCTATCATTCTGTGATTCTGTGAAAAGTAAAATTACTGAAAAGAAAATTGGTTCTGTTTTCCCTCAGACCAGGACACACTTGCATAAATTCAGTGATGTTTTTTAAGTGGAAGATTTTGAGAGTTCTTCCCATTCCTCACCTTTGCATCATAGTTCACCAGATTATTCATGATGCAATGAGATTTTGATATTTGAAAGACAGCACTGAGTGTAACTTGCAGGTAACACAAAGAAATCCACTGGTGTTGGTATTCACTACATTATATACACATTGTTATGTACAGGAGCATTCAAAATAATCTTGAGGGAAAAATTGCAGGTCAAGCATATTACTTGACATCAGAAACATGTTTGAGGTTAGCTGTAGGATGCTGATGATGATCTTCTTAGAGGACACCCAGGGACACTTCATGAGTACAGGACTTCAAGGTTAAACTCACTGCACAATGCAACAATTATCAGAAACACATTCTCATTGGAGGCTGTTTGACATCATAATACGCAAAGTATGTGAGATGTATTAACAGGCTGAATTCAATTTGGCTACCAGCATGTGACTTTGAAAATGCTTTAAGATATAAAGTGGGGGTACAGATAGATGACCCAACTGTTAGCAACTTTATTTAACACTTGCAAGAATATGCCATTAGTAGAACTGAACTCTTTACCACACTCACAATCCCTAAAACTAACAGATCAATTTGATATCAAACCCCCTAGACCATGTTGTTTTTTGACTAACTTATTTACTGTCCATGTTGTTTTTTGACTAACTTATTTACTGTTCATTAATTGTCTTTGTTATTGATATTATATGTTGCCATGTTGCTATTATTAATAATGAAATATCTTAGATCCCCATTCTTTCACCAGTTTGAGAGCAGAGGAAATCTTTGTGATAGCTATAAAAGTAGGAAGTCCTTTTCTCTGCTAAGAAAAATGAACCCTGCAAATAAAAGCAAACACATATTAAAAAAAAAAAAAAAAAGAAAATGCCTGCACATCTGATCCTAAAGTTTCAATTCCATAGAGTTTTCTTCATGTTGCTTATATTCAGTAAAGTCTTAATTTCCATCCTCCATCAATTGTGGTTTTGTTTGCCTGGAGAGTTCCTTTCCCTTTGCTTGTTCCATGCAGAGTCAGATTCAGAAAAGCTGTTATTCTCTAAAATTGGAAAAAAACCCGAATATAATCACAAGGAAAATATGTATTAATTGCTAGGGATATTTGCTACAGAGATACTTTTTTCTTGAAAGCTGAGCATGACACGTTGGAAAGGCGTTATAGCACATTATTTACCCTGAGAAAGAGAAAGGAAAAAAAAGCAAAAAGTAAAACCTCTGCCTTTAAATTCACTATTTCCTTTCTACATCTATGATAAGGTCCAATGATAGCTGCCAAATTCTAGCATTCTAGCATATATTGCTTCTACATATATCACTATTCTGGCTAATGCTTGACTTGAGATATAACAGAAGATTCTAATTAACATGGGTTGCTCTATATCACAGTAGCTTAGACAATTTCCTCATTCAAAAAATGTCTTCAGAACATTTCTGCCTGCCCATAAGTGCAAAAGCTTATATTTGTTTTCTGGTAGCAGGCAGGGGAATCATAGCTTTCTGATGAGCAGAAAGGAATCATAAAAATTGCAACAGAAGGGCCAAACAAAAAAATCTCTGATGGGACATATGTTTATAGATCCAGTGTTCATTCAAGTTTTGCATCTCTGATGCAGGATCCTTAGGAGACCATTTCTCCATTGAAGAGAGCCTTCCTAGAGCCTAATTCTTATCAACTGTGATAAGCATTTACAATTTCTTTCTGGATATTCTCTCATGAAAGGCACAGCAGGGAATAAGACTATTTTAAGTGTATAGCTCAAGAAATGTTATCACCATCGTTGAAATTGTCAATACCAGGGAACTGGGGACCATTGTAATGAAAAAAAGACAGCAATTGAGACACCAGTAAAATCTCGGGACTTCAAATAAGCATGTATTTGTTATGTTCAACTAATAAATAATCTATCTTTAACAACTACAGATCAAACATTAAGCACGCATAGTAGTGAAGCACTAGGTATATGATAGGATCTGATGGCTGCAGTCTTTGGTGATTCTTAGTTTCCAAGACTAAGTGAGCCAGGCTCTGGGGAGCCATAATGAAGGAGGCCAAAACTAAAGGGGTTATCTTCTCTGTGCCCCAAATTCTGGTGTGCATCACTGGTATTTACGTACACTTTTCCATTGGTCAAGATCTGTCTAGTCTGAAGAATTGCTTCCCGTTTTCATAGGTTAAAAACCAGATGTCCCTGATTTCTGAGATCTGGTTTGTGTCAGCTCATTCACATGCATGTTTGCAGCTGGGTGTGGGTCATCTGATTCCCTCTGGTAGCAACAGGCTGGGCACTATTATCTTGGTCTCGCTATTCTTACGCGTGCCAAGCCATGTTACAAAATATACCTGGGTACAAGGCAGACAGAATAAAATCACAAATAGGCCTTAACTACTTCTAATTATAAGGCTGCAGCATTGATAATAGCAAGATGGTAGAGACTTTAATTCTGCCCGGCCTCAGGACTGGACCTTCTTGAACTTGCTTTGCCCAGACTTGTTCTAAGTCTTCTCTGAAACTTTATTTTTATTTTTTTTTTAGCTGTAAAAACAATTGTTTAGCAACTACTAACACACATCAGCTGTTCCATTTTCTAATTTGGACTAGAATTATGGACTCCCATCCACTGTCAGAACAAAGCTCCCTTGATAAGCAGAAGGTATCTGTGGACAAGTTAGACTTTAAAAATCATCTACTTTGATCATCAAAGGAACATAACTTCTTCCAGCTCCATCACAAAGGGGGAGGGGACTTGAAATCAGTTTCTGAGCAAAAATGTCCTTTTTAGGTTCATTAGACAGACCTTAATTTCTCCCTAAATTCAACTTGTTCTGAGACTAGCAAACTGTATGTCCCTAGATTAACAGGAAACCTATCCAAATGAGTTTTGCAGTTGATAGGCACAGAAAAATTAACCACATCATAGGTTGTAATGAGAAAATATACAATACATATTTCCTTATAGTCACATTTAAATTCTTGTGTATAGAATGAAATGAGGAACTATGAGGTTCAGTAAAAGTATTCAGAGAGAATACTTTTCAGAGAAAAAGAATGCTCTGAATTTTTCATTTATTAAAAAAAATAAATAACCTTATTTATAGTAGGGCTTATGGACCTATCATTGGATAAGTATATATTTAAATATATTTATTTCATAACAGTATTAGAAAGACAGAAATGGCATTTGAAGACTGCATTTACACAGAAGATTAAAAATACAAATTATAGCTCACATATACATTGGATATGTGATTTATTCAACAGATACTGTTTGAAAACAGGAATAACATGCTGTAATATGTATCACATAAATACATATATGTGATAGTATCACATAAATGATACTATCATTACTAAATGAATAGTATCACATAAAACTGAAGAAAATCAGCAGAAAATAAATGAATTTAACACTTGCCTAAACTCACTTGCTTAAAGTATTTGTGAAGCTATAAACATAATGAAATAGAGGACAGACAGGTAGTGAAGTTAATTTCTCCTTTTCTGTAGCTGTTAAGACAGATTCTTTATCCTAAGCAAGATGACCATGAATGTCTAGATATAATTATTTGCTGTAGGTTTTCTATGAACATGTCTGGAGATAAAGGTATTGATTAATTACATCAACTTAATTCTGTCTAAAATGTAGGCATCTAATTTAAAATAGTTAAGCAGGATTCTTTCATTGTCAATGAGGCAACAAGTATTTCCAGAAAGTATTTTGATTAACTTATTTGGATGGGAAGAAACTGGTCTTTAAAAATTCCTTTTTCTTTTCTCAGGTTATAGAGAGAATTTAGAGTAGCTGCTAAAAACATGAACTTTAAATACCTGCCACTGAATCTCATACCAAACTCGTAAAGTTTCCACAAAAAACTTAAAAGATACTAGCAGTATTTTTTGGTATATACTTCATTTTACAATCATTGTATCTTCCATACAAAGTTTCTATTGGTAGTTCCTCAACAAGTGTGGTACATTTGAAAAATAAAATTAATTTTATCCACTTTGATTAGGAAGGTAAATTACTGGCTAGTCAGATAAACTTTCCACAGAAGTAGAGGTGATGTTAGGGGTAAAAAAAAATAAAAAAAAATAAAAAAAAGAAACATAGAACTTTGTTTTCAGGCAATTTCACCCTGTCTATCACAAACCTTAGAGGTAAAATGCAACAGATATGATTGATATGGTAAACAATTACTTTCTGATCCACTAAGCAAACAGACCTGTACGAAAATAACTCGTGTCAAGAGTAGGGTCCAACTTACGGCTATTGTACAATTCTGAGAGTAAATTAAAACACACCAGTGGTAATAAATGTCATCTGAGTGCAACATGATAAATGCAATGTGTCTCTGAAATAAAAATGCCTGGCTGAAGAAAACAACAAAACAATAAAATTATGATTGTGAGTGGATTGGCTTCAGAAAACGAAAAGCATAAAACAATATTCAGTATCATACTGTCATTGCACCCCCATGACCCACCTATGTATTACATTTAGAATTGATTGGGCATGTTTTAGTGCAAGTGTCCTGACCACTTTCCTATTCCATGTTCGTAGTTCACTATTTCTATCAACTGTCTGTCTTGTATGTCTTCCAAAATGCCACTGAAAACCCCTTAGAGTGGTCCAAAGCCAATCAGAACTTAATGGTCTGTCTGCAAAGCCCTTCCCTTTTGCTGAGTTTGGTCAAAAAATACAAGAATGATTTTTTAAAACTCAAAGTCCAGATGTAAATAAATATAAACCAGAATGATTGATGGTTATTTATTTCCTTTCCATCTCCAAGACACCTTACATTTGCAAGGCCTGAAGCTATTTGGTTTTGCCAAAGATATTTTTTTTCCATATCAAGTTTCATCATTTCTACTTTTTCCACTTTCACCCTTTTAGACATCACTGTTGTCTAACAGCTAGGGGTTTGGGGATTGTAGAGACTGTGTGGTGCAGAACGTCCAGGGTCACTACCCAAATCCTTCATTAAAAGGTAGGCAAGGGCTCTCTTCCTCTCAGCAGATTCTCTTCTTCAAAGGAGACTTCCAGAACCCATCTGTGATTCTTTTTCTTCTTTTCTTCCTTTGCCTTTTATTCCCTATAGTCCACAAGCTTCTTTATACAACTGTGTTCAGTTCACCAGATAAGGAAACATCTTCCTGCTCCTTTTGGAACATTCCCCAAGTCAGTCAATGTATTTTTAAAGGTATGTACAAATTGCGAACAGATATTGTTATGTAGTGCTGCTTTTACGCATAGTTGAAATGAAAAAAAATCTGAAATACAGAGTTTCATGGGATGAGAAAACAGCATCTGATTTATTGTTCTTTGAATTTTTTGTCAGTACATTATATATTGATTCCTTGCCTAGTAAAAATGGAATGAAAAATGAGTACAGCAACAAACACTGGAGTCAAACCGGAAGATTTTAAAAAGGAGGTGCTAAATGGCTTTGAGTATGCAGCACAAAGAAGAAATTTCAGCAAATTAGTTCCAGTCACTTGCTTTTACTCTCTTTGAAAACAGACAAAAAACTTTTGCAAAAACAAGACTTTAGAAAAAGTCTTTAATGTTTTCTTTAGGTAGGCTACCTCAGTAATATCATTCATTTCTTATTAGTGTCACTTGCACGGCCCATGAATTATCTAATTCCTACTTATTATTCTGATTGAAGGCATGATTTCTTCCTTGAGAGAACATTAATGAAGAAGATGCCCATTCCAAGGGCACTCCACCAAATTTATGTTTGGGGTTCAAATTGAGATAGTTAAGATCAATGGAACATAGCATAGCTGTGGTTTTATTTATACAAATAAATTTATATTTTTAGAAATGAGAAATACATTGTTACAAGAAGACAAACAGGAGGAGTTTGAATAGCTACCTGTTGCTTTTGTTAAAGATGTAATTGTTCCTGTATTTTTCTCTGCTCTGCTCCATTATAGGCCTCAAAGCATATAAAATTACCCAGAAATACTAAAAATTGAAGAGATTTATGTCCCAATCCTAAAACCAACTCTTCACGTATTACATTTCTACAGAGATGCAAGTCAAGAATCCATAGAATCCATTTTCTAATTAAAAATTCTTTTCTTCTCTATGGTTGCACATTTTGAATGACAACAGAGGAAGACATTTTCTGTTGAATTTTCCCGTTGGTATCTTCCAGCCTGTGTAGATATTTTGGATAGTCTGGACAATCTCAAATGGCATTGTGTACCTATATTTAGGGCACTAATCTCTACCTTTCTATTGACTGTTTAGACACCTAAATTTAGATATCTGAATTTGGAGCTGAATCCCAGTACAATGTATGTAACATGCAAAGATCAGTAACCACATAAAAAAACAAACAAACAAACAAACAAAAACAAAAACAAAAACAAAAAGAAGGAAAAATCCACATTAATTAACTATTTCATAAGATATATTAAATAGCTTTTTCAGGAAACTAAGATTGCATGGGAAAAAATAGAGAGATTTAATATTATACGTCTCTGAAATCCATGATCAGGCCTTGTACATGTTGTTTTTATGCCATGAGGAGTTTCCATTTCCTTCACCTGACTATGTACTGGAAAAATAGCCGCACTATCTTTAGAAGGCACTCTCTAGCGCTTTGTGAAAAACAAAGCTTTTGTTCTTGCGTAACAGAACCAAATTATTTAAATTTGATTTTTAAAAGGTTCTAATAAAATGATAAAACTTTATATATGTTTGATATCAATTTAAAATTGATTGTACAAGCTTCATGTTTTTAATTTTTATATGCAACTTAAATTCCTAGGAGTAGCTTTAATAACCTGTAACTGACACTGAGAGATTGTCTAATATTAATTTTCATGTTTTCAACGGTTTTCTTGAATATACAGACCAACTCTAGTATTTCAAAGACTGCTTTGCTATTTTCTGTGTTACATTTTTCTCACCCATGTAGGTGAATTGATTTTTAATTGGCATTCTATTATGTCTGTTGTTTTTGACAGCTGATGTCTAATCATGCTGTCATTTAATCATGCTGAATGTACATAATGGTCTTTAAGATTGGTGTATATACAGTTTTCTGCTTGCCTAGCTCTTTTCATTAGGCATATGGTTAAAAAAACAAGCATATACAGACACACACAAAAAAAAGTATCAAGTAGGAGTGTTAATTTCCCTACTATTATGACATCTTGTGAAATCATGTATCTGTCTCCATTTCTTCTGAATTTGAAATCATGTCTAATTGAAAAGAAAAAAAGGTATCTAGGTCACACACACTTGCACAAGTCATATTTCCAATGGTTTAAAAAGCAATCAAGTAAGTAATAGAAAAATATATTCCAAAATACTCCAATGGTAATTTAAAGACAATTTCTTATATGCAAAACTGTTTCTCTGCAGCTGCTAGAGGAGTGCATGCAGGCAAGTACAACAGAAATCTAAAGGAAATATACTCTGTTCTATCTAAACAACTTATGTTTCACTGGTATTGTGACAATAATTTTACTTTACTACCATTATTATTTCTTTTTGTAGCGCAAATGATTCAAGAGTG
>VYZM01019749.1:60-25737 GCA_013398915.1 Dromas ardeola | reverse complement strand
TTGTCCCCCCCCCCCCCCCCCCCCCTCAAATATGTGCAATAAAATTATTTACTCAGCCTAGATAAAAGAGAAAAAAGAAAACCTTTTAGTTCCTAGTATGGGACACTGCCAAGTATAACATTGACTAATGTAACTACTTTTCAGTACTTGTCATTAGAGATCCCAGAGCCATGAAGACAAGCAATTGAAAAACAAGTTTGAAAAGCTAACTTTTGAGATCCCTGCAGGGGGGAAAATGAAGCAGTCATCATAAAAAAGTCAAATATTAATCCTAAATTTCTCCATAGCAGGATTCTGGTGGAGAGGATGACACAACAGAAACAGTACTGGAAAGATTTTACAAGTCAACTACTGATCTTACAAAGAATGACATCTCAGTATTCAAAACTGTATTTGAACTCCCCTGGAGCTGGAGCTTGGAAGTTTTTCATCTGAGAG
Source organism: Dromas ardeola (assembly GCA_013398915.1). Lineage (NCBI taxonomy): Eukaryota > Metazoa > Chordata > Aves > Charadriiformes > Dromadidae > Dromas > Dromas ardeola. Next base: position 25,299 of record VYZM01019749.1, on the reverse strand, counting down.
ATAAGCCAGTGCCAACACCTAATTTTTTTTAAACTAGATATTAATATATTTTCCAGCTGTTAGTTTTATGTAAAGACACGTCCAGAACAGAACTCAAGCCTTGCAATGAATTTATTAATTTATCTCCAACAAACAAGCTTCATGGGTCCTGAATTCCTGTGAATGTACTGTAGTTGATAGCCTCAGTCTATTGGAAACAGCATGAAAGAACTTCAAACAGGAAGCTGGAATAATTTGAGCTTGATGCTACAAAATCATGAATGATGTAAAAGCTCACACTACCTACAGACAGTAATAATAAAGGCTTTCTAAACTCTTATTAAGAAAATGATGTTTTAACTATACAAGGCTTTTCCTTTTCAAAAGAAAATATCAGTATAATGTTCCATATTATTCAGAACAGCTTAATCAAAATTTAAAAATGTGAAAATTAAAAAGCAGCAATAGAAGAATTAACTTAAGTGATGGCAACTCTATTAGGATCTAGTGGTGATATTTCAATAGCTTTAGATATTCATGGACAATATATCATGAACACATTTTAAAACATGTGGGTTAATTTGGATACTAAAAAAAAAATATGACATGACAGGACTACTATATCCTTTGGAAGACATATACAAAGTTAAATATTTTTCAGTGAACAGTCATAGAGGACTTGACAACAATGAGGTTAACTTTATATATACACAAAAGTTGTTGAGAAATGCATCAATAACTACGATCTTATCTAGTCCTTCTCAAATTTATTTTTTACCACCCTAGCGATCCTTACCTACAGAAAATTTGGTACACAGAACTGATTTTGAAAGACTTATAATAGTTCAGTTTGACTTCCTTAATACTTTTCAAAGTTCTGAGCATACATGAAACTGTGAGGTTTAAGTTCTTGAAAATCAATCAGCTACGTATATAATTATCTGAGCAATGTCCGTGTTCTCCCATACCACAAGTGATGTATGTACCTAACTAGGAAAGGTGCCCTCCCAGATCTATTGTTTGTAAATAGTGATGGTCTTGTGGGTGAAGTGATAATTAGTAGCTGTCTTGACATTAGTTATAATGAAAAGGTTGAATTTAAAATCTTTGATAAAATGAGAAAAAAAACTGTCAGTACAGGTATACTACCCTGGATTTTGGAAGAGCAGACTTTAGGCACTAGTACTAAAGGGACTAGTTAGTAACGTCCCCTGGGAATCTGCTTTCGGGGGTGCTGATGTGCGTAAATCCTGGTCATTTTTTAAGAGTCATCTTTTAAGAGCATAGCAGCACAACTTGAATGTGTCAGAAGCCAAGCAAGCAGGGCAGAAGGCTGGCTTGGCTCAACAGGGATCTTCTTCTAGAACTTAGGAGGGAAAAGGAAGTGTATGGACTTTGGAAGCAAAGTCAGGATGCACAGACGACTATAGAGGTGCTGTTCGCTGCTGTAGGGAGAAAATTTGTACAGCCAAAGCACAACTGTGTTTGAAGCTGGCCAGTATCCTGGTGGATAACAAAAGGCTTTTTCAAGTATGTTAACAGAAAAAGGAGGACTAAATAAAACATTGGTCTGTTAGTTGATGATGTCGCTCACTTCACAATCCTATCACGGTCATCCCTGTCACAAGCAAGGGTGAAGATAAAGCCGAGACATTAAATGCCTTCTTCGCCTCTGTCTTTAACACATGAATGAGTGAATAATAATGAAGGGCCCTGGGCCCCCCAGAGCCCTGTGTTGGAGGACTATGACTGGGTAAGCAAAAAACTTGCAATTGACTTAGAAATTGTACAACTTTTTCTGCTGTAATTGAATGCACTTAAGTTTATGGGGCCCAATGGGATTCATCCCAGGGTACTGAAAGAGTTTGCCAATGTTATTGCGAGACCTCTCTCAGTTATGTATCAGTCTTGGGAATCTGGAAAGGTCCCAGTTGACTGGAACTTAGCAAATATTATTCGAATTTTCAAGAAGGGCAAGAAAGAAGACCCTGTTAAGTATAGGCCTGTCGGTCTCACTTCAGTGCTGGGTAAAATCATGGAGAAGATTATGCTGTGAGTTATTGAAAAACACTTGAAAGACAATGCAGTGATTGGTCAAAGGCCACAGGAGTTCATGAAGGGAAAGCCATGCCTTACTAACTTAATATCCTTTTATGACAAGATTACCTGTTTATTGGATGAGGGAAAGACAGTGGGTGTGGTTTTTCTTATTTATTTTAGCAAAGCTTTTGATACTGTCTCTCACAGTATCCTTGTGGACAAAATATCCAGCATACAGCTAGACATGTACAGAATATGATGGGTGAACGACTGGGTGAATGATTGGGCTCAAAAAGTTGTAGCAAAGTGGCTAACACCTCACTGGTAGCCAGTCACTACTGTGTTCCACAGGGTTCGATTTTTATGTTTTTATCAATGACCTGGACACAGGAGTTGGGTGCAAACAAGATAAGTTTGTCAGTGGCCAGATACTCAACTAGGAGTAGCCATTGATTCCCTTGAAGGCAGAGAGGCCTTACAGAGAGATCTTGATTCATTAGAGTGCTGGGCAATCACCAACCACATGAAATTTAACAAGAACAAATGTCAGATTCTGCACCTGTGACATGGTAATCCTGGATGTACTTCTAGATTGAGGGAAGAGTGGCTGGAGTGCAGCCCTGCAGAAAGAGATCTGGGGGTTTTGGCTGATGGTAAATTCAATATGAGTCAACAATATGCCCTGGTGGTTAAAAGGGCCAACTGTATCCTAGGGGACACTAAGGACGGTGTAGCTAACCAGTTGAAAGAATAGAATCATAGAATCATAGAATCATTTAGGTTGGAAAAGATCTTTAAGATCATTGAGTCCAACCATAAATCTAACACTACCAAGTCGACCACTAAATCACATCCCTAAGCACCACACCTACACTTCTTTTAAATACCTCCAGGGATGGTGACTCAACCACTTCCCTGGGCAGCCTGTTCCAATACTTGACAACACCCCTTTCGGTGAAGAAATTTTTCCTCATATCCAATCTAAACCTCCCCTGTCTCATCTTGAGACCATTTCCTCTCACCCTATTACTTATTACATGGGAGAAGAGACTGATCCCCACCTCGCTACAACCTCCTTTCAGGTAGTTGTAAAGAGCAATAAGGTCTCCCCTCAGCCTCCTTTTCTCTAGTCTGAACAACATTTCTTGAGCTGCTCCTCATAAGACTTATTCTCTAGACCCAGCTTCTCAACCCTTCTTTGGACACACTCCAGCACGTCAATGTCTTTCTTGTAGAGAGAGGCCCAAAACTGGACACAGTACTTGAGGTGGGGCCTCACCAGTGTCGAGTACAGGGGGATGATCACTTCCATAGTCCTGCTTATCACACTGTTCCTGATATAGGCCAAGATGCTGTTGGCCGCCTAGGCCACCTGGACACACTGCCGGCTCATATTCAGCCAGCTGTCACCCAAGACCCCCAGGTCCTTTTCTGCCAGATAGCTCTCCAGGCACTCTTCCCCAAGCCTGTAGTGCTGCATGGGGTTGTTGTGACCCAAGTTCGGGACCAAGCACTTGGCAGAAGTGATTGTCCCACTGTATTTAGCAGTGGTGCAGCCACACCTCAAGTACAGTATTGGGATCCACAATATAAGAAGGATATAAAAATACTAGAATGTGACCAAAGGAGGGCCCCATGGTGAAAAGAGTAGAGGGCATGACTTGTGATGATTGGCTAAGGATATTTGGTTTGTTCAGCTTAGCTAAGAGGAGACTGAGGAGTGGGTTCATTGCTTCTTCGCAATGGAGAACGGAGAGGGAGGTGCTGATCTCTTGTCTCTGGTGTCTTAGTGATAGGACTTAAGGGAATGGCTTAGAGCTGCAGCAGGGGAAGTTCTGATTGGATATTAGGAAAAAGTTCTTCACTGAGAGGGTGGACAAGCACTGGAACGAACTCCCCAGGGAAGTGGTTATTGCCCCAAGCCTGTTGATGTTCAAGAAATGTGTGGACAATACTCTTAGATTTAGGTTTAACTTTTAGGTTGGCCTGCATGGACTCAGGAGTTGGACTTGATGATCCTATTGGGTCCCTCACAACTCAGTGTAATCTATGATTCTATGGTTCTATTTGTATATATCAGATCAGCAGTACAGATGATATCAAGTTCAGCTACTGTGATAATGATCAGCAATTTCTATGAAGTAAGCTTAAAAAGACCCCCAAAACTGAGAAGTTATTTAAATCTAAGACAAACAAAATAATGTGTTGTATTTCTGTCCTTAGATGACATTATTGTCTAGAAATCTTACATATAGCAAAATTCAAAATAAACCCCAAAAGCAGACATCTAAAGAATTATGGTATTGAACTAGTAAGTAAACGTACAGAAGCATATGGCAGTATTCCCTCAAGAAATTCCTGCAGAAATTCATTCAGGGAGTGCATGCAAAAAAGACCAAGTAAACCTCAGATCTATTAGTGAGACAGAATCTCATAGAAACTCACTCTGAGTACAAACAGTAGAAGAGAAGGAAAAAAATCAAAGCAATAAAACCCGTTGGTCATCTTGAGCTAATGCTGGGATTCATTGACAGAAACCTAACTGTTCGATGTCAGCTCTAGCTTCTGTCCAGTTCCTGCATCTTTTTATTTCCTTTATGCAATTTTGTGTTTCCTGACTGCACCTATCATGTTAGCAAAGTAGATTTGCTTATATTTAAAATAAGATTAAGGAGCTGGGCAATATACAGAATCTGTGTTATGATTTGACCCCAGCCGGCAACTGAGCACCACACAGCCACTCGCTCGCTCCTTTGCCCCAGTGGGACAGGGGAGACACTCAGAAGAGCAAAAGTGAGGAAACTCCTGGGTTGGCATAAAGACAGTTTAATAGGTAGAGAAAAGCCGCACACACAAGCAAAGCAAAATAAGGAACTCATTCACAATTTTCCATCAGCAGGCAGGTGTTCAGCCATTTCCAGGGAAGCAGAGTTCCATCATGCGTAATGGTGACTTGGGAAGACAAAAACCATCACTCTGAATGTCCCCCCGTTTCCTTTTCTTCCCCCAGCTTTTATTGCTGAGCATGTCATATGGTATGGATTATGCCTTTGGTCACTTGGGGTCAACTGCCCCAGCTGTGTCCGCTCGAAACTTCTTGTGTACCACCCCAAGCCTACTTGCTAGTGGGACAGTGTGAGAAACAGGAAAGGCTTTGACTCTGTGTAAGCACTGCTCAACAACAACAAAAACATCCCTGTATTATCAGCACTGTTTTCAGCACAAATCCAAAACATAGCCCCAAGCTAGCTAGTATAAAGGAAATATATATCCCAGCCAAAACCAGCACAATCTGTATGGAACTATACTGTTTACAGCAGTTAGCTAAAAGCAGCTACAGCATTCCAAAACACCAAGTGTATTTTGATAGGTTGGACACTAGATAGCCTTATATTTTGTAGAATTTAGTCATGTGCTTGCAGAATACTAAAGCTTCTGCTGAAGGTTAGGCACATGGCAGCTGGTTAATATAGTCTCATAAGATTCATTTGTAACTCCTGAACTGCTGCTGACAACCACTTAGGGGGCAAGTCTATATTAACATGAAGGCGGGAAAGAAAAGATGTTTCTACATTTACTTTCCTCTTACATATTTTGGGGGAAAAAAAAATTATTTATTTATTTAAAGAGTAAAAAAAAGAAAAAGTAATTAATTTACATGAAATAAGGTGACTTATATCAAGATTAGATATATTTCAAAATTTATTCTTCTAACTTACTTGCCCAGAAAAGCATATTCAGTAACATGCCAGTTAAGCAGGTTCATTTTGGGAGACTAAGTCAACATGTTGACTTAGCATTTTAGAGGTCTTTCAGTTTCTTGCTACAGCTGAAAACAGGTACATATGAGGTGATAACATCAATTCACAACGCATATTCTCATCTGATACAAAATTTCACACCATCAGAAAGATATGCTAGGTAAATATTTGATCTTTTACATATGTAAAGAAGAAACAAATGTGTAAATATTTTTTTTTTTCATTATGACAGCATACAGTATTTGGGAGAATCATTTTAATCAGGTAATCTAATCCTCGCAAATCTTTTATCAAAAGAAAATATAAAATTGCAAGTCAGTGGATAATCAGGTAAAGTCTGAAGGTCTTACCTGCCATTCTCAGTTTGCTGCAAAGTATGTCTGATGCTTTACATCCATAAATGTTTGAGGATGTTTTGCAATATTCTAATCTGGATCAAGCAATGTTTTCATTTTCCAGGTGTTTCAAATAAATCCATGTTTATTTCTCGTTTATCAACAAAACTGGTGAAACTATTTGCTACAACTAATATTAATTATTAATTTGCAGGTGTTCTGCTTAGTTAACAGACCAGAATTGCCTGTGGTTGTAACTTTTAATCTTGAAGAGTCACTAAATGATTTGAATAAATTTACTAACAGCTTGCAGGTCTTCAACATTCAAACTCTACTTCTCAATTCATTACTGATTCAATTGTACATTATGATGTTGTAAATAATGGCGATGATTTTGATGGCAAAATTCAGGTGCAATTTGTGACCCTTCTTTTTATCAAATTTCTTTTATTTTGAGTGATAGTGGATGCTTCCTTCCCCCTGCCCCAACCTTTGCTTAATAAAGTAAATTAGAAGGATTAGGAAATGTAAATTCCCCAACATTCTTTCTATTGTTCAAAATACAGTCTACAGTAGGACATCCAAAAACATGTAACTTCATAATTTTTAATTAATTTCTAATAGCATGTTCAGTAGAGTAAAATGCACTAATTTTCACAGATTTATGATGTCAATGTTTTCTTAACCAAATAAAGCAGGTAGGAATCTGAGTTTAAATTTATTTATTTATTTTATGTCAGTGAGGTGATTATGTTTTCATTTTCAATTTTTCATCTGTAGCTAAGAGCCTGACAGACTAATGTTTAATACTGCAGAATATATCCTTTTACTGTCACACTATCATCCTTTACATGGGAATCAGCTGGATTCTTTGCCTAACGTATTTGTGAAAAAATCTGTCTCTCTTTAGGTACATTTAAAAAGAATGTTAATTCATGCCAAAGCAAATCATAAAAGTACACTATAGATTATGCTGTGTAGTGAAACAACTTTCTCATGCTGTGAGCTCACAGTGTAAATTAAGAAATGCCCTTCACTCAGCATAATATATTGTTTTCTTTCTCTTTCTGAATTACATTCTACATATTCTATTAGAAAACTTTCTACTCGGTCAGAACTCATTTGTCTTGCATGGCTTACTCTGTTTATACTTTTCAGAAACACTATCTTATTTTAGCACCATTAAATGTAGGACTAACCTCTGACAATGTTGGAGGGAGGAAACTTTAAGAGTTACTGAGTTAGCATGGATTTCATCTTCATAAGTTACAAATCATAGAATCATAGAATCATAAAATGGTTCGGGTTGTAAGGGACCTTAAAGATCATCTAGTTCCAATCCCCCTGCCACGGGCAGGGACACCTCCCACTTGACCAGACTGCTCAAAGCCTCATGCACCCTGGCCTTGAACACCTCCAGGGATGGGGCAGCCACAGCTTCTCTGGGCAACAATGCACCCTCTTCTTAGAGTAAATTGTTTTATCAAAGGGGAAATGTGGAGACCCTTTTTGTGTATTATTTACTACTTAGCTCTACCTATGTCATAGGAATTATCTCACATGTAAAGAGGGTATCTCTAGTGAGAAAGAAAGTAACATAGGTATTTTGTTAGTTTCTGATGCAATAACTCATTGGAAAAGTTGAATAGATGATATCATTCTGCTTTTCCTTTTTCCATAATTTTTTCTTTTGCAAAGCGGTTGTAGCCAGTTTCATGCTATCATCAGAAAATAAAGTCTAAAATAATAAATCTTTACTGTTGGCATCCAAGAAATACCTTATTCAAGTATTATATTATATATTATATAGGTATGTATTATTATATATAATATTATATTATTATACCAAGAAACACCTTCGTCTTTCAAAAATTCTTTGTATGCACATTTATTTTGGTATTAAAAAGAGAAGTTAGATAGTAATGTCTTTATGAAATTACTCAGCTTCCTAAATTACCTAACATACATGTTTCCAATAACTTGTTCTGCAAAAATAAAATAAAAAAGTTCTGCAGAGTAATAAATGCTATTCTACAATAACATCTTTCTTGGATGGGGGGTTGGTTGATCTGAATTATAGGAATTTAGAGAAAGGAAGAAAGAGAAACAGTCATACAGCAGTTGCTGGGTCATGTCTATCTGTTCACTGACATTTCATAGTTTTTCATCTTGGTAGTATTATGAGATATCTATACAACACAAAAGCTGTTGTTGTCTCTCTAGTAAACAACTCTCTTTTCACATAGCTTCCTTTCTAAATCACAGAAAATTAGTAGTCTATTTAAGATGTCAAAGGAAATACAGTTTCAGGCATCATACATAGAAAAAAAAATAGACAAAGAACTGTGAAGAATGTGATAAAACAAGGGTATAGAATGGAGCGGGAAGCAAAATGCATAAAAGAAGACATGAAACAAATAAAGGGGAAGGGTTTCAAAGTAACTCAGTAGAACTCTATCTAACAGGATACTAGCTTGGTGATAAATATCACAGTAAATTAATTCCCTAAATATAGGAAAGAAAACGCACAAGAAAATCTAAGATACCCACATTACTATATTAGTCTTATAATCTATTTCTACGTATATTATTGTCAGAGATGCCTGTGACACCTATAAATTATAAGTGAATAATGTATGATATAATTATTCTTATTTTTCCTTTAATTCAAACATAAGTGTACTAAAATAGTATAAACAAAATGCTATATAACTATTTCATAAAACTGTGATGACATAGCCAGATACAATGTAAAAATTATCTGTAAGTATATGAACAATGTGACTACCAAAGAGGCAAACAAGGACATGTAGTTGCATGCAAGAGCACCCAAATTACAGAAGAAGGAGCTAGGTACGAGACATCTCCTGCTTGCAAGCAGGTAGGAGACTTTCACAAATACACAGAAATAATGGATTACAAAATTGAGACAAATATAAACAATATTAGGGACAGACCAGAATCCCTTTTTGGGAGTGGGTAAGGAGGATAAATATATCAAGCAGGAAGAGAAAATGTGGAGAAGAAAGAAGTCTACTTCAGTTCCAACACTTTTTTGGGAACTTTCAAGCCTCATCTTGTTAACCTCATCAATTAAGAGTAACCAGGAACTGTAACCATCAGTACTAACTGTATGGCATGATTTCTGTAGCATTGTACACCCTCAGCTGATTTAGTATAAGCTTGTTAAGGACTAAGAGTTTCACACAGAAAGGTGTTGTTAATGAATGCATTTAATAAAGGTTTTATGAAAATTTACAAAACTGAATTAATTTGTCTGTCTTCTAGACACTGCCACCACAGCTGTCTCTAATTCCCTGATATCTTTGTCTTTATACATGCACACACATATATATATGCTTGTGAAAAGGCAGATCAGAGTATTGTAACCAAATGTATAGGCCCATATGAATCCGTGCAATTTAAATCCACTTCATAAAGAGATAGGGCTAAAACCTGCTAAAATATTTTAAATTCTGTAGTTCCACTGAAATAAATACTTATGACAATGTTTACCCCCAATCTTCTTAAAAAAACATCTATAGACTGTGCAGAATCCCATATGTTTTTCTTTTGGTAATATGTAATGTTCATTAGATACAAGGCACAGAGTAAACTAATAAAAAGCAAAATATATGAAATAACTAAAATAATGGTTACCTTAAAGTTGTATTTACTCTATATGTCTAAACACAGATATCAAAATTTAATTCCCATCTGATCTGTTTGTTACTTTGTGAAGCTGAAACTGGTAATTAAGAAAACCTTTTTAGTCTTTGAACTGCAACAATGACAGAAACAAAAGTTAATTAGGCACTATGGGGATTTCCCTGGGAAAAAAGAAAATATGTCAGAACCCGTATTTCAAGACAAAAGGAGGATCATAAGAGAATACAACAATGACAGACATTTCTTTCCAGAGGGTAGTACAAATTTAGGGGTTTTAATAGTCCAGTTTTGCTCAAAAATTGTTTGCTGTTTACCGTACCACCCTTGCATTACTTGTTTTTATCAGCCTTTTTTTTTTTTTTTTCTTCTGGAGGTCAAGATCTCCTGGGCACAAGCATTGTCCTTTAGAATCTAAGGAAATCATACCATATTTGCTGATACTTATTATAAAAGGACATACTTTTTAACTTGCTGATGTGTTTGGTAGTTTGTTCCAGAACAATTATTTTCTAGTGACAGAAACTTTATTATTTATATCCATGAACAGTTAATACCACTATATGTTTTCTTTGTCCTTTAGTGTAAAATATTCTTAGCCTTCCCTATTGTTGACAGTCATTCAAAAATGGCAATCATATCCCTTCTTGCTACTGAGGCCAAATTTAGGATTGTTGTTGCTTAGATCATCTTCTTTTTCTTTAATTTATTCCGTAACCACACAACAACATCCTTAGCACATGAAAGAAGAAAGCATGAAGAAATCACAGACTTTGACATTAGCTTAATGATACTAAAAGTGAGTCATTGAAATCCTCATTTTATTCATCAGTTGCTTTAATTTGTTGACATTTCTCTTTTGAAGTCTGGAACATCCATTATGCACATTACTTTACTTAGCGTTCTGTTTAAGGTAAACAAAATAAATGCAGTCTTTCAAACCAAGGCTCTATGACCGTCTGTAATAATAATAATTATTATTATTATTAATGACAATAAGTCTAAAATGACAACACTGGCTGTTTTGAGATAAGCATTGGAAATGCTAGAAGAAAAATACTTTTAGTTCTTTTGGGCTGTTGTTGTGCTTTCTGTTCCCTTACTCCAGAAAAAAAAAAAAAAAAACAAAACCCAAAAAAACCAAACAACAACCAAGGGTTTTATTTAATTCATAGGAAAATCCTGGCATAAAGTTATTATGTATATCCTTCCTTAGATTCAGAACATTTGGATAAGCACTTCAAAAAGTGATTCTTCTCAAGCCTGCTTGTAACAATAAATTACTTGGCATTCTTTCCCTCCCTTTTTTGTTTGTTTGGCTGATCAGTTTGGGTGGTTTTTTGGTTGTTTATTTGCTTCAACAACATTCCTACTAAATGCAAGAAGACAGCATCTAAAAAGCACAAAATTGAGGTATAGTATTATAAATTATGAAGTATTTAATATATTGGATGGGATTCAGATCCAAAGGAAAAGTTTGTAATGCCCTAATAACTCTCATTATACTCAGAGGAGATCAAGTTAGTAGAGCCCAGAAAGTGATTCAGCTCACACTGAAGTAGGTGCTGAGGGCATGAGTCACTACCTGAGCATATAGATCTAGTTCCAGTTGTGATGCCTTATGGTAAGACAACTGGCAAACAACTTTTGGCCCAGATTTTAGGCCTCCTGTTAACATCACACATCTGTCAAGCCTATAGGGGGAACTCGGGTAACTCAGGGAATCTGAAATAATACTAATGTCATAAAATCTTTAGGCAAACAAATTAATCTCTAACAGATCCTTTTTCCAAATACAGCTTTGAGAACTGGGTTCAGGTGCCAACATATAGGTGCCATTTGAGTATTCATAGCATCCACCTGAGGCTGAGAGCTGTAACACTGAAGATCAGGGCTCTTCTGTAGTTGACAGAGGGAAATCAGGCAGAGTACTGTATGACATTTTAAATGACACTAGTTCCTTATCTATAAACAAATGAATCAAACCATTAATGTAGTTCTAGGTACTGTAGAGTACCATGTCTGACGTGCAGTTTCTACTCTGGATGATAGCCCACTCTAAGTCCAGTGTCTTCTGTGTTGTCCCATAAACATGTCTTGGATAATCAAGTGGCAGAAGGAACTTATGTTGAAGCAATTGACTCTTTTATGTCAGGGCAGGTAAATCACTGTAGATTGTCTTGACTGTAACAACGAGACTGAAGTCTGACATCCAATTTGCATCTATGTAGATGTGCACATTATGCGTAGGCATCTAATACTTGGTATTTGGAGCTAAATCTTGTCTTAGTCTACTAAGACAGCCTTTCATTCCTCTGTGGAGAAAGCTGTGTATCCCTCATTCATCCTTTCATTTTTGATTAATAAGCTGTAGTATTTACCTTTGTGAGATAATTGGGAAAAAGGGTTAAACCTCCTCCTCAATACTTAAATGTTTTGAATCATCATAGCTTCTAGCCTTTAAAAAAATATTTATTTTTAAACCTAGATAAAGTTAGAAGTTTTGCTATTCTGAAACACATGAGAATATAATTCCTCTGCTGCCCCTTCCCTGATTCTGAGTTCTCAAACTTTTGAATAAATTAATTATGTAAAATGGTTTTTGGGCATAGAATAATTATTGTATACTCCCTTGTTCTGTGAATCTGAATAAAAGGTGTTGAAGGGCTACTCGGAGGTCATTTTGCCTCTAGTTCTACAGTATGATTGATACCAAAAATCTCTTCTTACATAGAGCTTGTCTATGCCCTCAATCAACCGCTCAACTCTGTAGTGATTGAAAAAAACCCAACACTTCTCTTCAAAATACATTCTGTAAAAATCTGTAGTAAGAAAAGACTACTTTTGGTAAAATTGCAATAATGAAAATCCAGAATAAATACACTGGATATCTTGTGGCCAAACCAAATTTAAAATTCAGATATATTGAAAGAATTTGGTACATAAAGATAACTATTTTACATGCTCAAGGTATGAGTGACAGGAGACCTTTTCTCAGGCACCCTAATGCCCACTGAATTTTGAGTATACTATTATTCTTATTGCTACAAGCTTTTCTGAAGGAGCAAAAAAGGCAAAATGGCATAGGAGTGGAGGAGACGGGGGAAAGGAATTGGAAGAAGTCCTCCCATGCTCTATGTTATTCTTTAATTGGAACTTTAGTTATCTTTAAGTCTCTTAACAAAAAAAAACCTTTACATTGCTAAGGGCTGTAAGAGGTAAAATCAAGGCTATCATTTTTATGACACTTTTGTCCAACATCTTTCCCCTATTTTTCTGTTTTTCTAGTTAACTTTTATTCAGAGCTTCTGTATGTTTCCTACCAAAGACAATACTCCTTCCAGTTCTCTTTCCCATACATTCTGAAATCCAGCTAATCACTTCACATCCAAGCATTGTTGCCACAAGCATTTCTTTTCACAAGTCTCTCTATCTCTATTTCTCCTATCTTCATAACCACTTCTTTGCATCTTCTCTTTTTTTTTTTTTCCTGCTGTTGTTGGAGTTTCAGTTTTAACTAAAATTTATTCCCCAAACTGACCACCACAAATAGCTGTTCCTGGCCCAGTATTTTTTAAAACTTCATTGGGCAGAAAAGTAGAATCTATCAAAAAGAGGAGAGGAGAGGAGAGGAGAGGAGAGGAGAGGAGACTGAGAAAAATCCATCACTAAAATCCAAGATATTTTTTATGCTTTAAGGTCACATTTCAAAACATTCAGGCCTGCAAGCACTGTTGTGCATATTTTAATAATCCACAGAAGTGTTTCTTCTGTTCCAAAATTTTGGAATATCTTTTTTTTGGTTGTTGGGTTTTGTTTGGCTTCTGTTTAAAAAAAAATAAAAATAGAAAGATGNATTATGCATATCTTCTTTTGCAGTTTTTATATCACTTGTAAAACTCCTTTCACATATTCTGTATGGTATGCGTTTCATAGAAGACAAAAAATGGAGAGCATGAAAAGGAATTGCACTTGCTGATTTTTGCTTTTAAAAAACAGGCCAGTTTTCTCCTGTGCACAGAAAAAAGGATCCACTGGCTAAATGGAAGATGTCTTGTGCATATAATTATTTAATATATCTTTATTGTTCTTAGTAGAATAATTTTTATAAAGCATAAAATGATTGTCCTTATCTTATCAATAAATGGAGTAATTTATTCTGGTTTTATAATCCAAAAGTCTTCTACTCCACAGCTTTGCAAGTTTCCCTTCTGATAAGGACACTATCTTTAATATAGTCCTTTCCAACTCCGATAAAAAAATGTTATTACAATATTTTACAGTATTTTGTGAGATATGATCCTTAATTCTAACCCAATTCTACTCTCAGCCTTATCAGACAGAGAAAACTGGTAATTAGAAAGGCAAAGGTCAGAGACAGGCATGCTCACAGCCTTAATTTTGAAGTTTCTCTATAGCTTATCAGAAATGACAGTATCAGTGAAACAACAGAAAACTGTGTTCCATTTTATAACATGACCAGATGAGTAACGAGAAAAAATAAGTTCATTTATAACAGGTATACACTACCAAAACAATATATGCAATTCAGCTCCAGATTATAGGCACGTACATGGAATTGTCTTCTAACAACAGAACAGCTACTGAAGCATATATTCAGTTGCCTACACAGAGACATAAAATGCCATGTGAGATACTGCAGGGTATCTGAGACGGCTACGTAGAATCATAGAATTGTCTAGATTGAAAGAGACCTTTCAGATCATCTAGTACAACCATCAAGCTAACACTGACAAAAGCCATCACTAAACCATATCGCTAAGCACTATGTCTACCCATCTTTTAAATACCTCCAGGGATGACAATTCTACCACTTCCCTGGCCAGCCAGCTCCAATGCTTAATAACCCTTTCAGTGAATAATTTTTTCCTTATATCCAGTCTAAACCTCCCCTGATGAAGCTCAAGGCCATTTTCTCTTGTCCTATTCCTTGTTACCTGGGAAAAGAGATTGACCTCCCCTCTCTACAGCCTCCTTTCAGGTAGCTGTAGTGAGTGATAAGGTCTCCCCTCAGCGTCCTTTTCTCCAGACTAAACTCCAGCTCCCTCAGCCGCTCCTCATAAGACTTGTTCTCCATGGGCCTAGAGATATGACATAGGACCTACAGAAAATTTACAGTTTCTAGAGAAACAGCTGCAGGCTGTGAGAGATTCTCTATGACATCCTGATTACCCTTGGATGCAATGTTTAGACAATGAAACTGAGCCCAATGTGTCTATTTCAGGTGACTTAGATTTCTGTATTAACTACGTGTCCACTGACTACAGTGACATATTGGATACTTATTCTTCATGCTTACATGAAGACAACTGCATGCGTGTGTTAAAAATCTGAAGCTCAATCACATTCATAAAGTCAATTAATTTCACCTAATTGTAACTGTCTGAGAACTAGGTATTTAACCTACAGTAGTGGTTTAGGGATCTATTTATGTACCTAGACATATACATCTAATGCCATTGGAGTGGCTGCAGTGTAGCTGAGATATCCAGAGCAGACCAGAACATATACAATTGTGAAAAAATCACATTTTTCTGGATTGCCAGTTGGATTTCAGTCAGAATAATCTAGAAAATCTCAGGTGACACTACATACCAAAATTTATGCAATGGATCAAACTGCTAGATCTCCTTCATGATGAATCTGCTGTGATAGTCAACTCTAGAAGGTGATATATTAATTCTTAAAATAATCTATATTAATTAATTAATACTAATATATCAAGAGTGTAATTAATTCCATCTTAGATAATGTCTTGAAAATAAAGAAAGCAAATGGTGTTTCAGAAGCGCCATTGACTGTAGAGAGACAGAAACAAGAATATTGATGATTGCTGCTTGCTAGAAGGCTACAGTTTGGTGAAGTAGACCCCACTTTCAACTTTTGAAAAATGAATGCACCAGCTCTCCTCAGTGGCATATGCAAGGTGTAGGAAAAATAAGGTAGAATCCTATAGAATGGACAGTCACTCATTCTGTCCATCTTCTGTGAAGAGGACCAGCTACGACTGGAAGAACACACAACTTCTATCGTGTCTTTCCATTGGATACATGCACATAAAAGGTAAAAAGAAAGGGTAAAAAGGAAAAAATAGAACAGAACAGATGGTGTGGTCAATGCAAAACTTTTGGTGATACTACACAAGTAGTTAATTACAGATCAAAGGGTTTATGAATTCTTGCAAACAATCTTGCAGTTTTTGCTTATTCATGATGTTTAAAAAACTAGAATATTAAAAGAGGAATTAAACTATCCTTTATGAATGCATTTCTACAAAATGCTAAGAAGTTAACATCTCACTTATTACAATTGCTGTAAACATTATACAGATGACTGATACCACTGATCTTAAAATGAAATTTAAACAATGTCACTTCAGGGTGAATCCACTTTTCTAGATCAATTTAATTACTAACTATGCTGTATTTACTTTTGTATTGAATTATCCTAACCAACAAATAAGTTAGTGCAAATAAAAATTTCCTAATGGATATATGATATTATTTTCTGAGTTGTCCCTTTCAGAGAAGTTTTCATTTGCTTGTAAATAAAGTTTTAAGGAGTTTCAGCATTTCAAATACCATTTTTCTGTAGTGAATCCCCGTCTGGAGGAGATCCATTTCACTTCATGAGTGACATTTAGAATGTAGGTTTCTAACTTGAACTTTTTATTAAATGATGTTTCTATATCCTCTCACTCCTTGGTGGTTTTCAAGGTAGTTACCATGTTCTCACCTGTGAATTATACCTTGGGGATGTGACACGTCTTGTTAAACCACCCACAAATGAAGCTTTCACCCCACAACCTTGTCACATCCCACTCTCAGGAAAGAGGGGGGGTGACTCAGATTCATAAAACCCCAATGGCACGGACTAAGGTGAGCAGTTTCATCTCAGGTTTCTCCCTTCTCCCAGGTGACGTGTAGCATGATTTGGGTGGAGAGATGAGTGACAGAGTCATACATGTTTAGCATGATCTCTATAATCTTCATTAGTATATGCAGGGGTGTGTGCTTTCATATGCATTTCGTGGATAATAAAGCAAAGGTCGCTTATCAGACAAAATGCCTCGAGAAGAGAGAACTAGAAAGCTCACCACATGAGTGGCAGACCTACCTTATCTTGACAAGACAGTCCTCCCACGCTTTTAAGTGTTAGCCTTATCAATCCTTTGAATGTCAGGCCTGCATTATTTATTTCCTTGTGAGTGTTTGAGGCATTCCATTGAAGGCTTGGAGGGCCTTCTGCCCCTCATCAGGGAATTTACAGTCCATCTCTTACAAACCTCAACCACCAAGGAAAGCATCTTTTGAGGAATTCTGAATCTAGTGTTGCTCATAATGATAAAAGACAGATTGGAAACATGAGAGTCAAACAAATATGGAAAGAAACATTACAGAACAGACTACTTCATTTTCACCATTTTTTTAAAAACTATTTACATCCTTTATGGGGAAAATATTCCTTTGAATATTTAATCCTTAGGGCAGCCACAATCACAGAATAGCCAGTGCAAGCATTTGGGTTCTATTATAAACCTCTGTCTTCCTCCTGCGCAATTCCTATTAGCTACGCTCTACTTTAGTATTTATGAACTATCAACCCATCTAGGTAGTAATCTACTCAACAGTGCTAATAACATGTCTTTTAAAATCTTGTTTGTGTGTCCTACCACCTCTTAGCCAACAAATGCTTGCTGTCAGAAGGAAAAGTAGTGACACTGATTCAAAGACTATAACAGTAGAAGACCTTGTGATGATATTTTACTCTTATACTCTGTAGAACATAGATGATAAGATAAAATTAATTAATTTCCACTTCAGGTCCCATGCTTTGCGTAAATTGATACTTTTACAAACATTTGTTCTCAATGCATAGTGTGTAGTAGTGGAGAAACTCATCATTACCCTTGATAATTGGGTCCAATAATAATTTGCTCTTACTCTGTGCTAGGGTCTATTAATGTTTCCCAGTTTTAGCTTGCTAATCAACAGCAGTCTGCTTTGCTTTTCTTAATTACAATTTGTCTTTTTTCCTTAGTTTCTGCCCATATGCTTTGTGCGATATTCATCTTTTATCCATTGGTTTCTTAATCAGCCTGTTACACAATATTAAATCCAGACATTTATGATACTTTATGTAAAAATCAGTAGAATTTCTTTCATTAGCCTTCAGTTTAATTTCAGTAGCAAAAAGAACATGTGGACAGGCTCTGTCATGTTGTAACATTAAATGTAGTTAAGGAATCACACTTTCCATAACCAACAGTAAAAAAAAGGGAAAAATATTACCTATGTCATAACCAGCTGTACTTGACACTCGCATCTGCCTGAGCAAATATCTATTTGACAAAAAGCAGTTTTGACTATAGATACAGATCAGTACTCAGTCATACATCTAAATCTCAGATGACACTTCACTTATTTGCTGAAAAAAAAAAAATCATATAATTCCCAGTCTTCATTGATATTTCTATTTTTTTCCTTTGTTTCATATACTGGCATTATCAACACCTGTGTAGTTATATTTGACTGGGTTTGAGTTTGGTTTTTTTTTTTTTATATTTGCTTATCACAACAACAATGTTCATGTGTGGTAGTCAGGTGGGAATTTGACTAGCCTAGGCTAAGAGGTACAAAAGGCAAAGATGATGAAGATTAATAACCTTTTTTAGGTGCTTATGGAAAATATGACTCGTGAGCAGAGAAGGAAACAAGGAATTTAAAGGAGGAAAAAAAGCTTGTAGACTTAAACTCACTTCACTGTTACACCACTTGATTCTCCAAAAAAGAGGAATCATAAAAAGTCTATTCAGTCATGCACTGATGTGCTGTAATAGAGGGCCAAAACCAATCCACAGATAACTAGGCACTAATAGTTGTAAAAATTGAAGACTTTTCTTAATGGCATATCTTGGCTAGCACCTTCTTAAAATAAGGGAGCAGAGGGGGAAGTAGGATTTTTGGATGGATACACAGTAATTTCTTGCACAAATTCAGGGTGGTGAGAAGAAACATCAACAAGCAGAGTTCAAAATGGCCCTTAGATTAAAAAATTCAGGACTACAGGATATCCTGGTGGACCCTATACTTTGGGAAAAGAGATGCAAAGTGCCAAGGCACCTGAATCCTTACCAAGCTGGGTGTCTGTGTAGGACAATAGATTTTGGTGTACTCTCTCTCTGTAAAAGGTGAGGATATACTAGATATTTCATTCAAGGACACAGTTAATTCAGTAGGATGCCTCCCCCAAAAGTATTTATGAAGCATGCATCCTTTTAATTAAAAAAAACCAAACAACCCTATTCTATATTACTGTAAGTTCCAAGAAGATTACTATTGCTTCGATAACGACACTGAACCTTCAAAGAAAAGTTATAAATTTGAAGTAACTCCTTAATAATGAAGGGCTTGTGGGAAGGGTGTTTATTTCATCTCTCCACACACAGATAATTGTAATGTAATTAAGTATTTGCACATCTTGTTCTCTACTCTTATTTGTTGTCTTGAAGAGGACATCCTTTAACACTCCTACGTATTGTATCAGAGCATTAATTCATAAGCATTCAATACAATTTATTTCAGAACTGTTCTAACTTGGAAATATCTAATACTTTTTACGTAATTTTTTACGTAATTCTACAGGCAATTCCTGATTGTTTTCTTAAACCTCTAGAAACAGGTTTTAGCATGGGCTATTTTTTCTAATGCTATAGCAGAAATGAAACAGTTTCTCAAAAAATGGGGACAATCATGTAGAATATCATTAGCCAACGTTAGAGACAGTTATAATTCGTTACTTATAAACTAGAATATGGTAGAACATGAAATATTATCTGACTCTATATATGAACATTTTAATAGAAACACTAATTTTTCTCTGCTCCCTTCAAAGAAATCACTTGAGGGGGGAGAATTTTTTTTTTTTTTTTATTTCACATGGATTTAGCAGAAAATTTTAGCCAAATTAAATAAATAGAAAAATTCAGTGTTTTCATTTGTTTAAAATAATATAGTTTGACGGACTCCAATGACATTTTGTTTGGAATCTAGTCTATTTCTAATAGGAGTAATAACCACCAAAAATTACAGTTTCTTTGGGGAAGGGAAATATGGGAATGGTTTAATTATTTATCATCATGTAACCTGAAATAATGTATTCCTTTACCTATTGGCAAGCAACGTTTTATAAAATCTATTATTTGAACATTTATTATTCATATATAACTTGGGAGAAATAAGCTACTTCAATGAATAATTAATAATACATAAAATATTATAAAACAATGTTTTACAAAACTTTAAATAAAATAAAAATAAAACAAAATGAAATATTAAGAAAACAATTACACAACAATGCTAATCTTTAATACCTTAACATCCTGAAATAATATATTTCTTTACCTATTGGCAAGAAAACATCTATAAAATCTATTATTTGAACATTTATTATTTATATGTCATTTGAGATAAACAAGCTACTTCCACAAATTATTAATAATACATAAAATATTATTTAAAATATTTTATAAAAATAATAAAATAGTAATAAGACAAAATGAAGTGTTAAGAAAACAATTACACAACAATGCTAATCTTTAATACCTTAACATCCAGAAATTTATGCAATAATAACATTGGCCATGGTGAATATTATCTCTTTGTCTTTGAGAGGTCAGTGCCTCATCCAATTCAGCATATCTGCACTGAGATCTACTGGATAATAAGTTGTCCTTTTTGACATCCAATTTCTTAAAGAGATGTGCTATCACGTAAGAAACTCATTGGTTAAGTATTATTTAAAAAAAATCTCTCGAGACTCATAAATTCTGTATTTGACTTCCAGTTCCCTCATGAAAAAAATTTGTGGAATGCAATTTAGATATATTACTAGACTGTATTGACTGAATAGCAAACATCAGCTTAAATGACAAACACACCCACTCCCCTAACAAAGGTTTTAATACTGAATGCTTTGTTACATCCAATATATTTGGTTAATTTTTATGTAATCATGACTATAAAATATTTATGTTGTCATTAATAGGTCTGGCTGTAATATAGAAATTTTTAAAGTATTAGTCTGAAATTTTGCAATGTTATTTATATTGTCTGTGAGTGACTATTGTTTTGTGTTTTTTTTTTTAAATGTAAATTTCCTGGAAATAAATTCCCTTCTGTGTAATTAAATAAATACTTACACTGAAGTCATCTCATTTCTAGCATAGTTGCACCTCAAAGAATTATGCTGTGAGGTGAGGTGATTTGACACCTTTTACTGCTATCAGGAAAGTATAAATGAAAGATGGCTGGGGTCATTTATAAACAGGGGAGAAACAGGCACTATAATCTATTTTTCTATTCCCATCAACAAATAAAACTAGGTAGTATAAAAAATGGTAAATAGGCAGATACAACAGAAAAAAATACAGGAATGTATAACACACACCTTTGCAAATAGAAAATTTTGGTGTTTGGTTTAAATAATTTAATAATTATATTTAAAAATATTTAGAAAGAAATAGAGGAGGGTTTTCCTGGGAAAATTAGTTCTAAGACAACACTGAAGAAAATGTGGAATAATAGCAAAACTCTTTTCATAATAGTAAATATTGCATATATCTTACTGTCCTGGTTTGAGGTAAAATAGAACCAATTTTCTGATTTGTAATTTTACTTTTTAGCAGGGCCTCTTCTAACTGACTGAAGTCTGAAACTAACAGCATATTGTTCAGAAACTGTTCACTCTCAGGCTGGTAAGACTTGATTATACCAAGGAATGGTATGCACAGAGGCTCTTGCTTATACTTATTGCTATAACAACCGAGGTCAGCTCACTTTGCTATTTGCCCCGTTAGAGGGTTGGAAGCGGAGAAGCGTAGAGGGGTCACACCTACAGGGAGGAGCGGACAGGACAGGTGACCCAAAACTGACCAACAGGGTATTCCATCCCATATGCATCACGCTCAGTATAAGAGCTAAGGGGCAAGGGGGCTCTGGCTCGCGTTTTCTTCAATGGCCGACGTCTGAGGAGGACCCTGTCTGTTCGTCTGCCTTTGATTGCGATCCGAGCACTCCTGACTCTAGTTCCGGAATTCAGCTCCTGTCCGTCGTTGACTCCAGTCTGGGACTTTCCCTGTGTCTGTTGGTGACGCGATCGTCATCCTGGGAGCTGGGTACGGTTTTGTATATATTGTATATTTTTTTTTTTTTAATTTTCTTATTATTTCTTATTTCCTTATTTATTATTATTTTCATTCAAGTAGTTTATTTCTTTTTCTAAACTCGTAAATCTCCTTGTCTCTTCCTCTCCTCTCTGAGGAGAGAGCGGGGGGAGGGCCATCTGTCATTCTGATTGGCCAATCTGGCCAAAACCATGACACTTACCCACTTTCAAAAGGATATACACTGTATGGATAAATATCAATAGTGAAATCTATATATCCAAATTTAGTAATGTAGAATATTAAAGTCCTTGTTCTAAAACTTATCTAGGTTCTCTATGTATTCAGTGGAGGTAACATAAGTTCTCTTAAGAATGAAGCATACAGGCTAACTTACGGTTAGTTTACCATCTGTAGGTATCTACATTTTTCTTATATATTAGAAGAGATCCTTGCTGTTCATATTTCTAACTTTTTGAGTACACCAAACTTGTTGATGGTCCATCAAAACAAAAAATAATGAAAATGAAACAAAATAAACAAAATAACATCAAAGTAAGTTTATGTTTCTAATCAGTGTTATTTGAGTGCAAAAAACCTGATCTGTTAAGGTGAAATATTCTCTATCAAGATTAATACGGAATAAAATATTCAATGTTATGACAGCTGAATGCCCACTGTCCCTCAGTTTTCTTCCCTCTTCTTTGTGGGCTATTTCATGAAATTCCAAATTTAATTACACAAAGTGTTGGTCTTAGACTCTGATATCAAGCCTTTCAGGATGGTTTTCAGGTTCAAAAGAATAACAAGATTTCACCAGGCTCCTCTTAACAGTGATCTTGATTATATTTTACCTAAATGTACACTCAGCATTCACAACCACTACCATATCTATTTTCTACACACAGATTTTCCATATCTGTGTTTTCTGTCATTCATCTTCACCTTCTCAGCATCTTACTTTTTCCTTAAAACTGGTTTCCTTGTTTCCTATTCACATTCTGCTTTGTCTTTGACACCTTGTTATCAACTTCTCACCAGAAAATTCTTCCAGTATTAATCAACTCCTACATTATTATTATTCTAGGGGGAAGTCTTGAACTTATGGTTGATGGTACATGGCAATTTACTGAAGTGATGCTAAAGTATTTAAAAGTGCTGAAGATATGCCTTTTAATCACACTTCTCTAGTATCCTTTAATGATTTTTTTTTTTTCATTTCTTGCCTTTACAGATCAGAACTATTATTTCATTGAATATCACTGTATTTAATTCTTTTGGTACTACCATTTGTTTATTGTATAATAAAAGCATTATGATACTCCCCTACTTCTGATTTTATGCATGGTCTCCTATTTGTCTGCTTTAAACAAGATAACCATTGATCATTATCAACCATTGCAAAAAATTCAGACAGAAATTAATGTGGACTATCAATAAATAGTCTAAATTCAGCCATCCAGGATTTAGGTATCTAATTTGTTTACACAGCTATAGGAAATAAAGATTAACATAGAATCACAGAATCATAGAATCATAGAATCACAGAATGTGTTGGGTTGGAAGGGACTTTTAAAGGTCATCTAGTCCAACCTGCTGCAATGAGCAGGGAGATCTTCAACTAGATGAGGTTGCTCAGAGCCCCATCCAACCTGACCTTGAACACTTCCAGGGATGGTGCATATACCACCTTTCTCTGGGCAACCTGTTCCAGTGTCTGACCACCCTCATTGTAAAAAATTTCTTCCTTATACCTAGTCCAAATCTACCCTTTTTTGGTTTGAAACCATTACTCCTTGTTCTATCACAACAAGCCCTGCTAAAAAGTTTGTCCTTATCTTTCCTGTAGGCCCCCTTTAAGCACTGAAAGGCCACAAGAAGCTGTGACCAGAGCCTTGCCTTCTCCAGGCTGAATAACCTCAGCTCTCTCAGCCTTTCTTTACAGGAGAGGTGTTCCATCAGTCTGATCACTTTTGTAGCCCTCCTCTGGGCCCTTTCCATCAGGTCCATGTCTTTCCTGTGCTGAGGACTCCAGAGCTGGATGCAGTACTCCAGGCAGGGTCTCACCAGAACAGAAGAGAGAGGCAGCATCACCTCCCTCAACCTGCTGGCTATGCTTCTTTTTATGTAGCCCAGGAAGCGGTTAGTTTTCTGGGCTGTGAGCACACATTATCAGCTCATGTCCAGCTTTTAATCCACTAGTACCTTCAAGTCCTTCTAGGAAGGACTGTTGTCAATTCCTACATCGACCAGTCTGTATTGATACCAGAGGTTGCCCAGACCCAGGTGCAGGACCCTGTACTTGGCCCTTGTGAACCTCATGAGGTTCACATGGGCCTACTTCTCAAGCCTGTCCAGCTCCCTCTAGATGGCATCCTGTTCCTCAGGTGTGCTCCACTCTGCTTGCTGTCATCCACAAACTTTCTGAGGGTGCACTCAATCCCACTGTCTGTGTCATTGATGAAGATATGGAACAGTACTAGTCCCAATATGGACCCCTGAGGGACACCACTTGTCACCAATCTCCATCTGGACATTAAGCCATTGACCACTACCTGCTGGATGCGACCATCCAACCAATTCTTCATCCATCCATCGAACAGTCCACACGTCAAATCCATACCACTCCAATTTAGAGAGAAAGAAGTTGCGGGGACTGTGTCAAAGGCCTTACACAAGTCCAGATAGACGACATCCGTAGCTCCTCCCTTGTCCACTGATATAGTCACTCCATCATAGAAGGCCACTGGGTTGGTCAGGCAGGACTTGCCCTTAGTGAAGCCATGCTGGCTGTCTTGAATCACCTCCATGTGCCTTAGCATTGCTTCTAGGAGGATCTGTTCCATGATCTTCCCAGGCACAGAGGTGAGGCTGACAGGTTGGTAGTTCCCAGGGTCCTACTTTCTATCCTTTTTAAAAATGGGTATAATACTTCTTTTTTTCCAGTCACCAGGGACTTCATCTCACTAGCATGACTTTACAAATATCTTGGAGTCTTGACAACTACATCAGGACTCTGGGATGCATATCATCAGGTCTCATAGAATTATGTCTGGTCTTCTCTTACAGTGGGAGGGACTTTTCTTCCCCTGTCCTTGTCTCGCAGTACATCCACCCAAGAGGTACAGGGAGAGAAGTTTCCAGTGAAGACTGAAGTAAAAAAGTTGTTAAGTACCTCATCCTTCTCTCTGTCTGTTGTTATCAGTTTGCCAGTCTTGCTCATCAGGGGGGTATGCTTTCGTTGACCTTCCTTTTCTGATTGACATACCTGTAG